>CAODLS010723042.1:0-11085 GCA_948243855.1 Flueggea neowawraea
AATGGGAAATGAATGCTTCAAGTAATCAAGAAACAGAACAGGATAAAGAGCATTATCCATAACTCCACTAAACCATTTCCAAAACCCTTCTTGGAAACCCCAGAAAGGGCCAAAAGCAGATGATATCCAAATAACATAACCACCATTTTCAGGAAAACTTGTGGCTAGCTCTGCAGTGATCAAAGCCTCAGGAAGACTCCAAAGTAAAGGAAATATGAGAAAACCAATTAAAGCCAATAAAGGGCCACCTCCAGCCTTCACAGTCTCTTCCACACCAAAAGGGCCCCAGATACTTCATAGAATATTAAAGCAATCAGAGGCAATAAAGTTAGTTTTGGACTAGTTTTGGCTTTCTCTACTGCATCATTGGACATTACCTCTTCACCCATCCAATGGAAGATTCAAACTTTTGACCCTATCTGGCACTTTGTTGGATTTAGCGAACTGGGTTATTAATGAAACACAAAGATGTACGGATTATGGAGGTAGAATTCATGGTTAACAATCCAAAGAAGGACGAAAATTCATCAAAAGAGGAAGTACCTGCTATATAGATACCAATGGATATGAGTAATAAGACAGCAAAGCTGAGATCTTTAAGTCTGGAGAAGAAGAAACATGATCGCCTTGATTTTAAAAATAATTAGAATTTGTCTACTGACACCATATTCTTGTTATTTTCCTATGTAATCCTTTTGGAATCTTTGGCAGAGTTGACAAAATCGGGAGTGTTGACACTTGACGCCCACTCTCCAGGAATCAGATTTTTTATTTTTATTTTGTCAGTTGGCCAGATTTTTTAGAATGCGCTAATAAGCCATGAACCTTCACCCATTGTCTTTTTAGACCCCGCGACATGGCTATGCTGCTTTTAGAGTTATATACTTAAACATTTTCAATGATTAAAATCTGTTTAAGTTATTTAAATTTATTTTAATAATTTAAATTAAATTAATAATACTGGTCATTACAATAATTTATATTTTTTTAAAATTTGATTATAAAATTAAAAAATACTACAAAATGATTATCCTAAATTTTTTTCTTTAATATGGTCACTTTGCTCATAAAATGTGTCAATTAAACAAAAAACTGCCATGTACGCTTGCCACCTCTCTTGTCTTCGCATACGTGAAATGCTTACGTGGCCATTAAAAGTCTATCTTCCTTCCATCCGACAAAACCCCATCTCCCAACCCCTCCTTTTGTTCTCTACAGACTCCCAACCCTCCTTCCCTGTTTTGACTTCCACAATGACGTGCTCAGTTACACATCAAGACGAGAAGTCCCAAAAATGAAAACCATCACAGTATTACCACCACCAAATTAACCCACAAAAATTACATGACAGATTTAGAAATGAATAAAAGATTTGAAACATCCATTCCCTTCCATTCTCACTCTTTCCCACATTCACTTTTCTTCTCCCTCACTCTAACAAAGCTGGGTTTTGGTTTGCTGCTCTCTCTCACTCTTCCAAGTGGCCACCTCTTCATTGTCTTCAATGGGTCAATCTTCAGTGGCTTTCTCTTTGTTTCGTCAAAAGCCCTATCTATATTGGATACCACCATCAGTTGGGTCTTTCATGATTTCATTCGAAAGCATCTTGAAAGTTGTTTGTAATTTTTTGGCGGTCTTGAATGACTAATGTTTAGAGGCCAATTAGAAGAAGGATCGAAGAAATGAGAGGAAAGATTTGAATGAAAACCAATTAATTTAAAAAAAAAAACAGAAGAAAAAATGCATAGAAAAGCTCTAGATTTCTTCACTCTCTCACTCTAGATTTCTCTGCTTCTGTGGGCAAAGGAGGGAAAGAAACATGAAAGAGGGATTAGAGAGAGCCGAGTGAGAGGAGGAAACTACTTTGAGTTGTGAGTTTCGGGAAAGATTACGAGTTTAGTGTGAGGGTTTATTTCGGCAGTAGGTTTGTGAAAGGATGATTTTAGGGGGTGGATTTCTAAGGGTGTGGGTTTGTGAAATCCTTCTGGGTTATGTTTTCCAGAGAAGAAAAGGAAGGGAACGGGGGTTTGGGTTTGGCTTTACTGTTGGTTTTGAGTCGAGTCAGGTTGGGTTAATTGAAGAGGAAAATGATAGGATTCGGGTCGGTTATGAGTCGGTCTGGTTTCCGGTGGAGACTTTCAATGGCCATGTACACATTTCATGTGTGCAGAGACAAGTCAGATGACAAACAGTAGTGACCATTTTTTGTTTTTGTGGGCAAAATGATTATACTGAAAAAAAACTCAAGTGTGACTACTTCGTAGTATTTTTTAATTTAGTGACCAAATTTGAAAAAAGTCCAAACTTTTATTATTATCGATATTATTAATTTTTTAAGTTGTGTTATGCGTTATTAACTTTTTAATATATTAGTAAATTTACATTTGTAGTTAGCGTGTAATTTTTGTTAGTAAATTGACATAATAAAATATAATTTTATTGAAATTAATAAAAATAAAAAGTGTCCATAATAGTAAAATAATACAACAGATAGTAATTGATATATCGAATAAATATATCAAAATTAAGACATTCCAAATAAAAGAGTATTGTAATTTGTTACTTTTTTATTAATTTTATTGATATATTGTTCTTATGTTCATCAACTTATTTTTTTTTCTTTTTGTTGTGATGCATTTTCTTTTGACCTTTGATTGATCCAATAAGTTGTGTAATCATTATTTCATATACCTTATTATTATTATTGCTATTGCTTGGTTTTATTAGTTATATAATTCGTAAGGTATACGTTTAGTAAAAATTCCTATTCTGAATGCTAAATGCTATAAGAGATGAAAGAAAACATAAATAGTATAAATTTTTCGTTTTTTTTTTCTGAAATTTTAAAAGAATTAAAAACTCAATTAAAATGAAAAAAAAAACTCAAATAGTAGGTGTAGTTCGTAGAATTCACTTCTACTTTTCCAATTTGTACAAATCTAAAATTACTTTGTATCTGTCGTCACTTTTTGTCACAAGTATTGCACGTGTAATTTTTATTATTTTATATTGAGACAATTAAATAAAAATTTATTAATTAATAAAAATAAGAATTCTTCATAATAGTAAAATGGCACAATAAATATTAAACAATATAATGCCCAAGTATATCTAAATTGTAGACATCAAAACAAAAGGAAGTAATTAAATTTATTGGTTTTATTTTCTTTAAAACTCTTATTGGCATATTGTCTAATCTTTATCATTTTTTGAGGATTTTTTTTTTCTTTTGTGATGTATTAACTTCTCATGAACTTTACAATTGGTTTTAATTTTTATGATTTATTACTTTGTTCAAATTAAAATAAATATTAAAAGCTCTCATGCATACATATACATGCCAAAATGTGAACAAGAAAAGTCTTACTTTAATAATACAAAGAGATAAAAAATAATTTGTGTAAAATGTCATAAAAATATAATAGCTTGGGCTCGAAGTTAAAAAAACTAAAAAGAAAATGTGAAAAATATAATTAGTTACTTTATTTGAAGTGACTTAAAACAAAATAGTTTACCCTCTAAAAAAGTTGTTTCTCTATGAATTTTTTAATATTTATTAAAATATCAATTAATATTCTTTTGTTTATGAACATAGGAAGCTAAACATATTTTTATATAAACAAAATTAAGTATACAGTGAAATTATAGTTTTCTATAAGTACTCATCTAAAATTTTTTTGTAGGGTTCCTTGTTATAGTTTTCTATAAGTAGTATGATTCTCTGTATTAATTGGATTAGACCAAATTAAAATTAGAATTTTAAACGTAGGTCACCTTATTGTATGCATAATCTTATTTAAACGTGTTTTTTTAAAGTCTAAATAGAGTTGCGCACATTTTACTGTAAGACAATAAAAAAAATTATTGACAGTAAATTAAAACTAAGTATATATGATTAATTTATTTTCTTTTCTTTTTTGATCTTCTTATTTAGCTGGATCAATATATTAGTGTATATCTATCTATTTTTATTTCTAAATTGAGAATGTATGTCTTTATAAGTTAATGTTTCAATTAGAATGAACTAAATTTGACGACAATCTAATAAATTAGAAGTGCATTAATAAATTAGTATTTTCATTGGAGAAATCTACTAAATTTGATGTAGAATGTCAACAAAGAAATTAAACAAAGGATAATCCAGTGAGTAAATTAGACACTGACTAAATTGTTTTTCTATAATTCATCATTTTTTTTCATTATAAAGGCTAACAGTAGTTATTTGTCAAAATTTTTGACCTTCATATATTTAATCTTTACAAAGACAATTTAGACACCATAATTACCGAATATAAAAACAAGAATGACATTGGCAAAATAAAAATTTAGGAATGTGTGCTAAAAAATTAGAGTTGATTCATTGTTATTAAACTTTATGAATTGGAATTGTCTAGTTATTAATTTGTCTAGTCAATTTTTATTGATATTTTAGTTTTATTAATTATCTATCATAGGTAACTGAAGGCATCTGCATATAATAACAAACAGTATAATTAACGAATAATCAAACAGAAAGAGCGAGATCCTACCTCGATGAATGCAGTGGAATAAAATAGCAGATGCACAAGGATAATCATGTTGTCACTAGTCGCCCTAAACCACAAGCGTGTTATTGCAGGGAACGAGGTATGTACCCACAATCTAGATACCGCAGAACGATCTCCTCTTCGTGCGGTTGGAAGAACAAATTCTTCCATTGAAGACAATGGAGGTCGATGGCTTAAGAAGGGGAGGGGGAGGAGTTTTACATTATGGTTCTCTACTAATCGATTAGGGTTCCTAATATGTCAGTATAAATATTGACCAGTTGGGTGAACCAACTTGAAACCCAAACCAAACAAAACCAAACCAAACCAAATGTGTTAACCAAAACCCATTTGTGAACCAACCCAATTGACACTAAACAATTCAGGTTCGAGTTCCACCCATGACCTGGCATAAGCGGACCCGTTTTTTCCAATATCTCCCACTTGCACATGACAAGACATTGTCCATCATAGCACTTGATGAAATCATATTAATCTCAATTAAGATTAATTATGTCTTACTACAAATAGGCTGCATGATTGGTCATACAATGAGACCTATAATGTTGTACATTGATTAAGGATATACAACAGTTCTCTAGATTGTTACTCGTATCAAATGCTTACATAAAAGCATTTTGTCTCCTTGCTTTCGTATGCTTTACCCTAGTCTACTTTCCACAATCACCACTTTCAAACTATGTGATCTCATAAAAGTTTAATTCGTGTTCATTATTATATTTTCATATAGGAATTATAATAAGGTACTTGGTGAGCTACAAAACTTTGTGAATGTGTTAGAAGGTAGCCTTCCTCTCCTACACCATACCATCCATCATGAATTAGTGAGGCTACCCAACGTGACCTGTTCAGTCGAATCAAGCATGACCTTCTGGTGACACTTTAAAGTAATAACACTAACTTATACTTCAAGTATGTGTTAAGAGTTCTAAGGATGGTACTCGCAGAGAACCTCTTGTTCAGTACTGCGGTCTCACACTAGGAAAATTTGAGATCTCCTTGTGTAACAAGATTTCCATTCCCCATGGTTGAACTGATGCACACATGGTAAGAACATGTGTCATTATGTCCTCTCCGTCCTTGAAGGAGTGCATGTTTTATAATACTAAATTAACACGATGCAAAGGCTTCGATTAGAATGTACCCAAAACATTCTACTTTAGTCCACATTTTATTAGGACTACCTTTGGCTTTAAGATGAAATGTGCTAAGCTTTTCCAAACATTTAGCAAGATTACATGGTAATCTAACATGGATTCACCATCCATGGTGTATTTTACAGACTAACCACATGTCTTCATCTTGCAACTTTTGCAAGGCGGCATATTTGATTATGAACATACTCTCGTGGTCACACAAAATGTTCAAAATTTGTCTCATCTTATCATTTGACAAACGCCTTGTAAAACCCAAGCGAAACACATTTGTGAGTGGGGTACTTCTCCGTCCAACATGCTCTTTCTGTCACTAAGACTGTAAATGTTTTACTCGAAGCATTTAAATTTGTGTATTGCTTAAGGTGCTAAGAAACTACACATATCACATGCCACGCTAATACCAAAGAATGCATCTCTTTGATTGGTATTTACATCCAGATCCACATCCAGCATGGCCTTTTGAACTCTAAGTTCATTATTTCCTTGAGCAACTATATATATACATACATATATATATGTATGTATATATGTATATATATAGATATATACATATATATCTATATGTATGTATGTATGTGTATGAGATATATTTTCTTATATAAATGGTTTCATATTGAAATGATGGATTAATAAAATGGTTAATAAATGATCGAGTGGGTAATAAGTCTGATTCTTCGAAGTTTGCGCAATATGAGCCAGGCCTCAAATTTGGTTCATCTTGTACGCCAATTATGATCCAAAAAAAAGGTCGTGATGGTATGCCAGGAAAACGTCCCGTGTCAAAACTAGTAATAGCAAAGATATACACAATAGTTCTATCTTAATAAAATCCAACAAAAAAAGCATGGGCAACTTACAAAATTATCTCCGTTCGAAAATTTAATTACATATCACAGGTACTTCCATTTCATTTTTTTTTGGAAAAGCAGCTTTTCCAACTTTTCCGTGAGGAGTAGTTATTTCCTTAAAAAAAAAACAGTTTTTTTTTGTTTTTTAATATTGATTTTTTCTCTATACAAATGTGCTTTTTTGACTTTTTAAATTATTCTATTTTTCTCTTTAGTTTTTAATATTATAAATAAACTTTAAATAAACCTTTCAACAACCTCAAATAAAACTTCTAAACAACTTTTTAAAATTTTAATAACTTTTAAAAACTAAAAATCAATTACAAATAAACCTTACATAAGTATTTTAAAAATATTAAATAAACTTTTAAAACATGATAATAATCTTAAATAAATCTTAAATAAACTTTTAAAAACTTAAAATTAAAAAAAACTAAAAATAAAATCTAAATAAACCTTGCAACAATCTTAAATAAAGCTTCTAAAAATATTTTTAAAATTATAAATAAAAACTTTCAAAGACTAAAACTCAAATTTTAATTAACTTTCTAGATATTTATAAAGTTTTAAAAAATTAAAAAACCTCTAAATATATCCCAAATAATATTTTTAAAAAACTTATAAACTTTCTAAAAAAAAGACAATAATAAACTTAAAACAGTTTTTTAAATAAAATGAATAATATAAATAAACCTAAAACTATTCTTATATAAACCTAAAATAAATTTTTAAAAATTATTAAGTAAACCTTATAATAAATCTAAAATAAGCCTAAGAAAAACTTAAAATAATTTTTTAATTTTTGAAAAAATAAAAGTACAATAAATTAAAAATAAACCTTTTAAATAAGACAAAATAAACTTTCCAAAATCTTTAAATAACCCTTAAACAATATTTTTTACAAAAAAATAAAAATCATTCTTCAATAAAGCATTTGAAAACCTTTTCAAACTATTTAAAAACTAAAACTTTTTGAAATAACCATTAAACAATATTTTTTTTCAAAAAACTTATTTTTTTAAAAAAATAATTATAAATAAGCTACCCTTTAAAAACTTTCAAAATTTTTTAACGAACTTGACAACATCTTTTAATAAAATTAAAATGAAAATTTCAAATTTTAATTAGAGAACTTTAAATAAATTTTTTAAACAAATTTTGAAAAACTAAAAAGAATCAACAAAAGAATTAGCTCTATGAATTATAGTTAAAATAATTATGCAACTAAAACCAGAGTAAATTAGATTTATGAAACAAAAGACACAAGGCTGTGGAGCCACCAAAAAGTTAACCTTTACATGACTTGCTAACCCCAAAAATCCTAACTTTCCTTCAAAAAGTTTCGACCTTTAATCAACCCACTAATGAAGAACCAAACTTAACCGAAAAAATCCAATCTCTCTGCTCCTACAACACTGAAAGAGCCAACAGAGCTTCAATCAAAAACCCATTGATTATGTCTACGAACCTCTTCTTCCTCTTCTTCAGAATAGTCATTCACAATATGGAAAAACTTTCTGATTTCCTCGTTAGACGTCCCTCTCATCATATCAGCTACGGACTTACAAGTCAAATCCAATAACCCTTTAATGTCCAAGCAATTCGCCGCCATAATCACATCGAACAACATGTTCTGGTCGCCATCAAACTTCACGAACTCCGCTTCCCAACGGCGTGTCGTTTGAGCTGCTGTTGTAGTACCACGTCTGGTACTGGTTCTCCTCCTTACCCTCTTCCTCCTCGTGTTTCTTGCAGTACTCGATCACTTTCGCGAGAACCTTGCTTGAGACATTGGGAAGGGGAATCTCGGAGCCGGCGCGGTTGTCGTCGATCAAGTTCTTGATCGTCTGGGACTTGAGAATGGTGGATTCATTGACTTCGTGAAGCTCGCCGTCGGAAGTTCTGAGAGTGATTTTCTTCAAAGAAGAAGAAAGAGAAACCATTGTTGAGATTTGAGAAAAGGGTCTGAAAAGGTTCAATGGACGAAAGAATGCGGAGAGTTTCGGTTGATGGGTTTGTGGATGGCTGTTTTGAGGGGTTTTTATAGGGTGATGGAATCGGTACCGATTAGTTTCCAAGTCCCATTAGGGTTGGATTCTTCTATTGAAAGAGTTTTAGGAATTCGTAAATTTATCTTCTTTTTTTTTAATTTTATAATCATATATTCATGTAATATTATACTTCGTTTAACTAAATGTAATAATGTGAACTTTTTTAGTGTGATAATATGAATTAATTCTCAATTTCCATTTTCAATTAGGATACTGGTAAAACTAAAATTATAAACATTAATTAAAGGTGCTTTTAAATTCATTTTTAGCATGTTACCATTTTTTTTACTTTGATGTAAATCTATCAAAATTATTAAATTTATTTAAAATAAACACCTTAATTTTTTGATAAGTAAAATATTTTTTATTTATAATTAAGACTAAAAACTATTATGTAATCATACAAAAGATATATAACTCCTGATAAAAAAAAGATATATAATCATTAGATTATAGACCAAGTGGGTTAGTTGAGTTAGTAATATTTCACTCTCATGTCTTGAGGTCTGGGTTCAAGTCTACTTGTGGAAGGGTAAGGGAATAAGAATTTTTCAAAAAAAAAAACTTAGTTCAAACTTGTATGTTTCTTTTTTTTTGTTACTCTAAATTTTTTAAGTATTAAATTTTTCTTTTAAATTTGATAAAATTGTCGTAACTAAGAGTTTTTTTAATATATTTGAATTTCAGAATCTTCGTATTCACTTTTTAGTTTTCATTTCCGAACCTAGAAAACCAATAAAGACCAAAAAAGAATAGAAAAAAATGCTTTGTAATGAATTTTAAAAAGTTGGTATATAAACTTAAAGAAAGTTCAAGAAGTAATTGAGACGATTTAAATAAGTTTAAGTAATAATTAAAACAGTTTAAACAAGCTTAGGATAAATTAGACCCCGAATAATTTTGGTGACAAAAAAGGTGGCCAGATTTGGAACCTAAATTATGCATTAGACCTTTCCTTTTTAAATATGTTAACATGCGGTTTAAACACAAAAAAAATTGAATAAATAATTTTAGCGGGAGCCGAAATATGTTAAGAGAATAAAGGTTAAGTAGATGAGTTCTTAAATATTAAAGATTAATAAATTTAATCCTATTAAGTTTGGAACAATTATAGAAAAATTTTAAAAAGTAATTTAAAATTTTAAAATGCAAAGACATTCAAAATGTCTAAAAAAATGTCCACCTTTTTTAATGCAGTTTAAAAAATGCATACTTTTGACTTTTTGACCACCTTTTGACCGCTCATCAGTAGTTTAATTGCGTGTTGACTACGCATTTGACCACACACCAGAAAGTTTAACCACATGCCAAAATGAGTACAAAACGAGAATAAACTGTTCCCATTATTTCATATATGAAAATAAGTACAAAACGACAACACACTATTCTCAATATTTCAAAAAATGAGTACAAAACAAGAACAAATTGTTCTCATTATTTTATATACAAAAATAAGTACAAAATAAAAATAAACTGATTACAGACGAGAACAAAAATGAATACAAAACGATAACAAAATGAGTCTAAATACGAAAATAAGTACAAAACACAACATCTGAGAACAAACTGAGTACAAAACAACAATAAATCGTATTCAAATGAAAACAAAACGAGAACAAACCAAATATAAATGAATACAAATGAGAACAAACCGAATATAAAGGGGTACAAAACGAGAACAAAGCGAGTGCAAACAAGAATTGAGTACAAAAAATCTAAGTCTTCCATACCTAAATTAATTTTTTTTTGCCAATGTCTCACAAAATTGAATTTTTGAACATCTCCTAGACATACCAAACTACACAACTAATATCAGAAAGTAATGGCAATTGCTTGCAAAATAGCCCCTGTTTAAATTTTTAATAGTCGTTTATTTCGAAATTTCAAGTTGTTAACTGAAGAACAATTGTAATTCAATATGAAAATAAAACCACGAAAGCTTCCAAAAGCATTCCCATATGATTATAGAAATAATGTCCAGATAAATAATTTCATTAACCAAGTGCCAAAGCACTGTCGACATCATTCATTTAACACCTCAAAAATATGCAAAATCTCGAATAAAAGCTCCTCACAAACTTCTTGCTACAAAAACTTTGAATATTAGAGTGCACTTGGAACTTAAGCTGTAAAAGATGGCTCCAAAGCAGTAGAGAGCCTGGATCTTTTCTTGGCTAAGCTCTCACTACGACGCTCTCTCTCCTTCAATCTGGTTGCTATCAGCTTCTGGTACTCTGCAGCTTCTGCCTTGGCTTTGGCTCAGAATAACAAAATCATCTTTGCACAACTGAAGCACAAGAAGTCTTTGCACAAATGCAACTAAACATGGCTCTACTTCTGTATAACAACCGAGAAAAACATTGTTATAGTCAAGTGTAGCAGTTTCAATATTTTGGGCTACAAAATCAAAAAGAAAATATCAAGGACTTAATGCCATTATAGATAATAAAATCAAACAACACATTGGAGAAGAATTGGATTT
>CAODLS010723065.1:0-13474 GCA_948243855.1 Flueggea neowawraea
TATAACTTTCTAATTAAGTTTCTTTCTGAATTTGATATACAAATATGTAAACAAATTCAGACAAGTACCTACACATAACAATGTTTTATTACATTATATTAATGTTAACCAATGGCCAGGTTTGAATGGATTTAATAACTATAATTCTACCATGATGAACTATAGTTTTTTTAGACTTATGTGCTTTACATCTTTTTAACGGTAAAGATAAATTTGAAATGAATCTAATAATTACAGAAGTGTCAACACATTAAAAAATAATTATGTAGCACTTGTATTTTTTAATGTATTGATATTTTTATAATTATTAAATTAATTTTTACAGTTGAAAGGAGATAAAAAAATTAGTGAAAAAAAAAGTGCTCTAATCCTATCCTTTTGTAGTTGGAAAAGTTTATGAATATTTAAAACCAGACACACACTTGTACGTTCCTATATGTGTCATGCTTCCAATTACTATAACCAAACTCTTACTCATACCCGGTGTCTCTTGATGAAACATCAGCAGTATTTAATAATTAATTAGAAGTGTCACTTTTCATAGATAATGATGTTAATTAATAATTATGTGGAGTTAATGAGGGAGATGTAGAGAGAGTGTGGCCACTCTTGCTATCACCACTTGAATTGGATGAAAAGATAGATACCACCTTTTTCCATTAAAAGTTGTGTTAGGATAAGTAAAATTAAAACGTTGGAACCAAAACCTTAATCCCAGAACCGCGTAATATACCTGTGAAGTGGGCTGACATGAATCACCAAACTATTATTATAACCAAAAGAAATACCAAAGTGAACCTGGCTTGTGGTCGGTCAAATATTAATATATGTGTATTATCTTCATCCAACTCACTTTCCGCTCAATTTAATCATTGATTATTATCACTATAACTGTCACTAATTTAATTAATTAACAATTCCTGTAAAAAAATCATTATCTCTAGTAACTACTATGCTTCTTAACAATTGATGTCGTTGAAATGGGATTGAAGAATTTCTTGATAAGTACTACTGCTGTCTCATAACAATTTTTCTTGCATGGCCTGATCTTTGGAAGTGGATAACAATCCTGTTCGTAAATCTTGCATGCCCTAATCTTTGCGGTGGATAATTTTGCGAGTTTATTTCAAATAAGTGATAATTGCTTGTCTTGCCAAATGAAGTATATTAAGAGAAACTAGGGGGAAAAAAAGTGTGCATATTCAGAGGCTAACAAATAATGTCTCCACTCATCGAAATAATGCAATTTGACTGATCAATTCTTAGAATTTCAAAGTGGTTGACATTATCATGTTTGTGTTGGTATTTATTAATTATTTTTTCTCGTAGTGGATCATTTAATTAAATTGATCAGTTTCAATTTTACAATGTTCACTATAGCGTAAAATGTTATATTTGCTGCCACTTTGTAGGTCATCATGCATATTTCTTCTTAATGAGCAAAATGGAAAATTATAACAATTTAATTATGTTTGACTTTTGCATTTGCCACTCATGGAGAATTAGTGCCTTTTTTCGTTACCTATCTAAGCCAAGAGGGGACAACACGTTTGGGTGGTTGACGGCATAATAATTTCTTGCTATAAAGTGATTTAGATTAAAATGTATGACTCATATATAGCTTTTCCAAATTTACGTTTTCTACTGGAGTTTCGTTTTGTCAAAGGTCCACAAGTTCGATAATTTCTTAAAAGCAATGCTAATTAAAGGGGTTCATCAAAATAACTAATTAACTAATTAAGAATAAATAACCAATCCTATTAGCATTATAAGAGTTCATTATTTTGCTTCAAATAGTTAAAAAATATTTAAATAAAATGATTCTTTCACACAAACCCTAACATGCGCACGTATGTCTATAGGTCTCCTAGAAATGAATGTGGTAACTAGCTAGCTTACTAACACATTACGCAATGGCATCATCGTCACCTCAAACCTCACAAACGCAAACCAACTTCCATTTTTGTCTTCCCATGTTTACGTGACATTATGGTAATAAAATAAATATATATAGATGCGCATGCAAAAATAAATGCAACATAAGTTTGTGTCAATCCAACATTTTGCCACGTATATGACAAGGCACACACCTGTGATCGAGGTTTTGCCCCGCATTTCGTAGTGAACCTGCAACAGAAATGAACTCTTAACAATGAACTTGCTAGCTACATTGACGTTTGCATGCATGACAAGGGTCTCCCCGTAACCCTTCAAGCTCCTTCAAGCCATGCATTTATTCATTTTTTGTCCATTTTTGCCTTGGTTTGGCGTAATTAAGATTACAAGCCTGGTTTTATGCATTTGTACAACCATAAATTATAAAATAGTAACTGAAGGATTTAGAAAGTTGAAACACGTGTCGGGAAGGGACAAAATTTTCTCATTCACTTACTGTGAACATCTGTAGCGCATATTTTGTGATCATATAAATGCAATATGTTTGCGGTGATGCATACATTTTTTTTAATTTGAGTAATTGATCTGTAATTCATAAATCACCTAAAAAACAAGTATAATTATAATATCTTATAAATGAAATAAAATGGTCGGTGACATCTTATTGATATTGATTATTGAATTCTCACTCGAAATATAATAGATAGTGTGCTGATATTATAAGATGTAAGATGCTCAAACTATCAATAATGGCGGGGAAGTTGGATTCCTATAAGTTGATTCAAACTTGTTTAACATTAATGTGTATTGTGAGTTTAAAAACATTAGTATGTATTTATTGTTTAATGCTATTTTCTTGATATATACACTAAAGCTTTTAGAAAAATTAATATTAAATCGTATATAATTTTTTTAATAGTTATTTCTCGTGAGATTAATTAATCATGTAAAGTTGCTTCTATTGTTAGATAAACCAATTACATAGAAAAACCTATAATGAACAAAAGACAGATGATTAAACATGACGAAACTAACAACCACGAAATTCCGTTTGCATGACGAAACCAGGTTTGAAATTCATCATCCAGAAGTTTTCGGGTACGATTCGTCACACATATTTAAAGAACAAACAAATAGGAAAACAAAAGGAAGAGAGAAGAGTGAAAAGAATGGTGTTTGTATAGAAATCCTACTAAGTTGGAGGAGTGGTGTGATACTAGTCAAGTTCTGATGCTAGTCCAGATGCAATGAAATATTTGTTGTCGCTCAAGGACAATTCAATCTCCCATAAATCAGGAGATAGAGACACAGCCATCTTCTCCAGCTGGTAAAATTGAAGCTCAACCCTCCATTTTCTTCCAATAAAAAAAACCTATTAATCATTAAAAGAAATCGAAAGGAAATGACATTGACAATTTAATTTTGAGTGGTTTTGCCCTTGGGGGCCCTGGTTTGGCCAAAAAAACGCCACAAAAAATCATCTTCCCGTCAATAAAGGGCTCCTTTGGGGACCCCATCTTAGACCAGTATTTTCACCATATCCTCATTGATGGAATATATTTCATCGTGTTCCAGACAGACAAAATAAAAGGAATATATTTTATTGTTATTAAAAGAAAATAAAACTAATGGATTCACAAGTGTGCGAGTGAGAGAGCATCAGTATTTAATTCAGCACGCAGCACAGTTGGATTCTATGTTGCAATCTTTGACTGGTTCTCCGTAGTTAGGAGAAGCTATACAATTTAATTCTCTATTTTAATTTCCATATATAGGAGAGCCTTATAATTCAAGAAATCGACGTAAAAATTCCAAGTCGTATATTATGCAGTCATATGAATCCGGCCGGTTACATCATTCCAACAAAAATAAATAACCAGTTCTATTTATAGTTTAACTATATATAAATACTGACAAACAATTTGATATAAATAAAATACTTATTTTTTATAAATATGATTATATTTTATAAATCAGAGATATTTGATTCAGTTTTTTAACTTTTAACATATTGGTAAAATTAATGATTCGCGAAATGATGTTGAATACAATTGAAAGGGTTGTAAAACCTAGTAATCATCAAGCCGAAAAGAGTGTGGCTAAGAATGGAGAAACGTAGTACAATGAAAAATTAAAAATCTAATCGAACAATGATTGGATTGTAGTCGTTTCTTGATTATGTGCAATTACAGAAATACGTAATATATGGTTACAAATCAGAATCAGCAAATAATAATTGCAGAGAATTGAAGCATATTGTCCACAAGTTCGCACCGTTTACGCCTTGTTGACGACAATAAGTTAGCCCAGAAAAGGTAACAAATCGTATCCAAATATGATCTAAACGCCAACTCACCACATCTCGATTCGATTCCAGTTCCACCCTGGAAGTGTCTTCCACATGGGTTTTAGATTTCAATTTTGATTACATCAATTATTCCTAATTTCCATCCTGGATTTGCCGATTCAGAAAAGGGAATATACCTTTTTATATATATACTTTTTGTTTGGTAAGATATCTTATATCTGCATCTAATAATATTATATCTATATGTAAATATATATAAAAAGAAAACATAAGGCAATTTTTGGTTCAGCATGCGATTGATTTAGTTAGGACAAACATTTGGATGGTCATGTTGCATTCTCTTGCATGGCCAACCGTTATCATGCCATGTTATATTATAGACACACTCCTATAATCTACTCTGTAATATTTAATTTTCTTATAATTGTTTTCCAGTAAAGTATAGGATATAATTGGCACAATTGGATGACCAATATATGTCTCAATATCATATACTGATTTTATTTTTCTTTTGCTAGTACTGAACTCAATTATATACATTTAGATTATCTCCTGCCATGTTATATGTAATGAATGGGTGCCATTGTTTAGATTATGATTTTTTATTTGCTATGTAGTTCCAAACAAAATCTATTAATGGGAGTGCATGCATAAGAATGAAATAAATGTTTTTATATCATATATTATAAATATATAGGTAAAAAAATTGGACACTTGATTTGTTTAGCCATCAATTAGATGAAAGTGTTTTGGATGTTGATCTCTCACCACAAATTACTATATTTTTTTTCCCTCAAAAGAGTGAACAATCAATTTCAAAAATTAAAATATTGGTTGTTATATTTATAATGATAACTTTTAAAGTAGATCACTCACACGTGTAAATTGTTATGTAGGATTTTTTGTTCCGTCACTATTTCGGTGATTGCGACCTTAATATATTAAGCGTTGCTTATAAAAAAAAAAAGAAATTGACGGTTTCTTTGTTGAACCATTTTTTAGATATTTAAACCCTTGAGTTTTATCAAATAATCGTTCAAAGTATATACTGACGAAATTGATAGTTTGTTGGTAAAATATCATTATCCGATTCATTCAATTCCAAATCTTCAAGGTTTAGCTATGCAAGTTTGATTGGTTTTCATTTTCGTTCCCCTAATAAGTATTCAAATTGCAGACAAGTAATATCTATAAAATATCTTTGTCGAGAAAAGATATATAAAAAAAATATATTTAAATATGTCCTCTCTCTATTTGAAGCACAAGTTAGCTAAGAATTAATCCAGTGAAAGAAACAAAGAAAACGACAACATTTTATATATAAAAAACATCATAACGATATAAATCTAAAAAAACAACAAATATTAATATAACGATTAGAACATGTGGGTGCAACTTGCAATAAGCCATACGACAATGCTGATTCTATGAAGCATTGACATGTGAAGTTGAGTCCTAGATCTTGTTAGACATGTTTATGCATGTTTTGGGCAAAAAGTGACTTGAATGAAACCTCTGCTACATTGTCTACATACTCAACAACCTAACCACCTATCCATTAAGATTGACATTAAGTTGCTATCGAGACAATTTGTCCGGCATGGGAGACATAAAAAAAAGGCTTAATTTTGGTTCAAAAGGATCTACAGTCCCTATAACATGCTAGACCAAGCCGACATAATTAAAGAGTGCAATTTTTGTTTTAGGCCATCGAGGTTGATGCTGATTTGCAACAACTTCGATCGAAAATTTCTAACCTGTTCTGCTTGTGCCGTTCTCCTTGTCAAGGCCACCAAAATGTTTTGCCGGCCAACACGAGTTCATTAATCAATTCGTTTAAACGACTATGATTTAAATGGTATTTTTACTTTGTAAATAGAAGGTAATGTTTGTTAAAAAAAACCCAAATGATTAACGGAAAATTCGCTCTGAAGAAACAACAAAATGTTCAATTTCTGAAATTAATATCGAAAAGGTATTTGCTTGACCCCTACCCTACTCCTGGGTGTTGTAACATCCATTTATTAGGTTTACTCTCCCTGTGAGTCCGGGTTTGCCGTTGCTATCCGCTGTTCGTGGATGAGCGTCAAACAAATTCTAACTTCATCGATTAAAAAAGAAACAAGGCATTGGTCAATAGAGACAATAATAAATATATGCTACAAAAACATTTGATTAACAGAATCTTCGGCTAAAGAAACAACAAATTGTTTAATCTATGAGCTTATTATCATTGAAGTGAACTTTACTAGTCAAAAAATATTACTTCAAACATCTAAAAAACACACTTGTTGAGAGATTGAAAATATTCTTATCTCTAAGAAAAATTTTCTGCTATTTTATAATAATCTTTACAGCCACCCTATACATTTCCCTATTGACTTTTTTTTACTGTGTTCTATTGACAATTTGAATGGCGAAGAGCGAAGTAAATATGCTTATTACATTATCAATATATTTGTAGTCAGCGGTATTAAAATTGATGAATCACACTTAACACTATAGATAGAGGATTCAATTTTGAGTATGTAAATAATATAATAAAAAACATGCGAGCAACTTGTGGGCTTGGAATTTTTTTCTAATAAAAATTATATCCCAGTAGAAAGCCCAGTTTGTATTTATGGGCTTGGAGAAGGCGACCAAATTGTGGGAATTACATGGGCTGTTAGCTTTGTCTTCTTTTTAATTACAATTTATTGTCGACAAATTTTTACTGTTTCGGGACCTCCAGTAACCAATCATTTGATTCAATAGATTACTTTATTAGAAAATTGATTTCAGAGAATTTATATTAGTAGAAAAGTTTAGTATTGAGTAAGTTGTACTTTTTTATGTTTGACTTATTTATTAGTTTCAAAGAATTATTTCAATTGACCATTTCGTTGAGATGTTTGCTTCCTTGAAAATAATTTTTAAAGTACAATCATATTTTTATCATTTTCATATTAAATTGAATAAACAAAAATAGATTGACTTTATATAAAAAAATTAATTAATTACAGTCAATAAAAAATTAAATTCTAATTGATCAAATATTTATTAAAAATTTAAGAATTAAAAACATTCAAGTTCATAAACAACTCATAAAAAATTAATTAAATTTTAATTAATCAAAATACTCTTAGTGTGTTGTACTATAAAAATACATAAATATATATAAAAGTTTTATTTTTATATGATCAAAGAGGCTATTTTAGTCATATTGCATTATTTTTTGTCAGAAAGTACAAGTTACCGACTCCTCTCTCAGTAATTAAATTCTTAAGAAACTAAACAATTTAAGCAGTCAAAGAAATTCTTTTAACTTTTTGCTTTTTTCAAACTAAATATGCTAAAAATTGTCATCACCCTAAGATTTGTACTTCCATAGTATACTTGAACTAAACGGGGGGCTAAATCTCGTATCAAACTTCCCTATTTTATAGCCAAGCTAATAATTCATAAAATTAAAAAACCAAGAAAAAACCATCCTTTCTATGCTTCCTAGAAGTGAAGCCTCAGTATAATGCAGCAAGGAAATATGCCTTTCAGTAGCAATACCATAACCAAGTAAGCAACTTAAGTATGGAAGCTTCAAGATTATAATGTTATTGCATAAAAAGCCAAGGAAACTACATCGTGTTCACTTTTATAATTATATCTTTTTGCGTTTCTAGCGGTATATTAAAATTTCTAAAATTTTAAAGGTGATATTATAATTTCTGAAATGTCTAACTATATAGGACAGTTTTCGAGGGGTTTTAGACAGTTTCTTGCTCTCTTGCTTCCTCTCTCTGCACTCCCCTCTCTCTTCCCTCGCCTCCGTATGTGTCACAACTCGTTTCCGTAACATAACCAGAGTACGAGGCGAACCGTTTATAAGAATCCTGCTCATCCCGCACAAACCTCGGAACAGAACTTATAACAAAATTGTTGCGAATAAGTTTTAAAACCATTTAGTTCATAAAACTAAGTAGACATACAAACTTTCGTAAAACATAAATTTCATGTAGTAATATTAATAACCATAAATATTTCTAAATAATAAAAACGTATTAGATTTCAAATAAGTTTACAAAACCAATACCCACATGTACTCCGGTGTGGAACAACTAACAAATAGCTAACGGGCCCGATCAAAAGGGCGTTGACTGCAACTCTCAAATACCTCACTGAATATCGGATGCTAAAGATCACAATTAACAAAATCACCTGTAAGATAAAATAAACGTGAGCAAAGCAAAACAAAAGATAGGGAGTAAGAACTCAGTGAGGGATAACATTTCAGAATGCCTCATACGTGCCTCATAAAAACTGTTTTGAAAACAGTTTAAAAATACCACACGTCGATATAAACAAATATATACACACATACACACACACACTGTATTTAGGTAATAGAGTTTTAAAAAAAATCTATTCTGAAAACATTTACAGACAAAGCGTACATCATGCACACATATATTCAGGGACTAGCAAAATCATTCAAAAACATTTTTAGACTTTATCAAAGTTAGTACACTTTCGACAACAAGGTAAAATCCTTCAGAAATCTTTTAGTTTATCAAAAGGTCCAAAAATAAAGTCTAAAAGCTTTACTGAAAATTTAAGAATAGAAATCAAAAACCCTTTAGCTTATTAGAAATTTTAAAGATAAGTCCAAACCCTTTAGGCATTATTGAAAATTGTAGAACAGAAATCAAAAATCATTTTTAGCTTATTAGAAATTCCAAAATCAAAGGGTCTGTCACGCAGGCATGATAATAACAATACCAATTGCAAAAACATAATATCATGGATTAGGGACCAAACAAAGATAAAAACAGGTATGGTCTCCGCCACAATCCAAGCGTATAAACGTGAACTCGACCACTAAACAATATCAAATCATGCGTCGGCCAAGACAGCATGGCTATCAACATTCCCTGATAGTTGAGGTCTTCTCAAAGTATTGGTATACCAAAAGCTACGTACCCCGTAGCTAAGTGTCGTAGAAATGGTGTTAAGATTCCAGAACAATATATTTTTTTTTTCAAAAATTACAATAACTATCAAAATCGATATTTATTTCAAAAATTGAAGACATCATGGTTTTCAAACTATATTTTCATCACAGAGGGTTTCACATATATCCAATTTTAGGATTATCAATCCTTTAGTAATTATGTATTACATGTTATGGTCGTATCACAACAAAAACATATAAGTTAGAGAGACATAGTCTATGTGTCTAAAGATGTCATCCACTCACCTGGATATCCAAGCTCGATGGTCTAATCACGCACCATCGGTGGCTGGCTGATCACACTGATCGAAACACGAAGCTGAAATAGTTACAAAAGCAAAATCAAAGTTATGATGCTGGTACTGTGGCGGTACCAAAATGCATGCAATGCAAATGCTGACATAGACTTAGAGAAACCTATTTCGAAATAAGGTCTAATGCTCTCGCCTCAAGAATCAAACATCTCACAAAATTTATAGTTTGGTCCCAACCTCTATAAAATTACCTTTTAGTCTCCAAACTTTTTAAAATATAAAAGTCAGTCCTCAAAGTATCCTCTAATTACCAAAAGTCTTTCAAGTAGTTGGAATCTCCAAATTAGTCATCAATATCTCAGAAATCACCAAAATACAAAAAAATCACATTTTTGGTCCCTCAAAACCACGACTTACTTGAGTTAGCCAAAGGCTTACTCGATTAACGTTTGCTCTGGCTTACTTGAGTAAGCCAAAATGCTGACTCGAGTAAGTCACTCACCCAGATTTCCAAATTCAACCAATCATTTGATTCAATAAACAAAAAGCACTTTTAATCACCTACATTGTCTCTATTCAACCTCATGAATACAAATCCATAGTTGGTTTCATCAATACAACTCAAAATCATCAAGACTCTTCACAAATTTAGCCAAACCCTAACCTATTCAAAGAAATCATCAAATCTTTCAAACCCAAGCTCAATCTATGTTCCTTTAACTTTAATACATCAAGATATAACAATATCTGACCTCTTTTTCCATATATTTATGCTTAAATCCGAAACCCAAACCAAAAACTCAAAAACGTTCTTCAAAGAACCAAACCAATTAAATGCACGAAATGGAAGAAAAGAGAGCGTTAGAAGTGAAATCTTACCTCTAGGAATGTTTGGGAACCAAAGAGAGATAATAGGAGAGAAAATGGGATGGTTTTGGAGGTGAAAGAAGTGAAAAAGAGGTGAGAGAGTTGAGAGGGTGGGGTTTGGGGTTTATATAGATCCCTGTCCGAAAACAGAATCGTTTCAACAAAATGCATGGATAGCTTGAGTTATAGATCTTCTAACTCGAGTTAAATTTACCCAGAATCGACCCCTGACTATGACTTACACGAGTTATCCAACCATCATATAACTTGAGTAACATTTCCTCTAACTCGAGTTAAACAACCATCATATAACTCGAGTTATCCAAACTCTAACTCGAGTTATTCGCTGGTCAATTCAGTTATAGTAACATAAAGTATTTTCTCAAACAACTCATTATTCTCTGGACTCAACAACACCCAACCTTATAGAAAATATCATTATTGAACACCTCTAAACACTTAATCAACACCTCAAGACATCATTAAACTCCTAATCATCATCATCAAACACCTAACCATCATCTTGAGCATTCAAGATCAAATCAGAATCGAATAGATTGCTACAGAAAATTTAGTAAGAACGAATGGGATATTACAACATGCTTCCTCCTCTCCTTCTGTCATCTCTTTCGTTCTTCTTCATTCTCATCCACCGCCTCGTTTGCCTCTTCTATTCTTTTCTTCCTTTTCCGCCTCATTCATCGCCTCGTATGCCTTTTCTTTTCGTTGTTCCAGATCTGATGAAGGAGACTGTTTGTGATAAGAAGTTCTTTGGTCGGCGATGGTGGCAAACGATATTGAGGGGGAGAGAGAACACTACCAGTAGTAGACAAACGAGATAGAGTTTTAACACTGACAAACGAAAGAGATAGATTGAGAGAACGGAGATGTGCGCAAGATTGAGAGAAACCAATGTCGGCGACATCAGGGGAGGGCGACAACTTGGGTTTGAAAACCCTAGTTGCAGTCCCATGGAGATATTACCTTTTTTGAAAGTATTTTTTAGTCGCTGAAATGTTTGATAATTATGGAATTAGATATTAAACTAACAAGAATTAGTAGTTTCAACTTATTAATTATTTAAAAAAGTTTAAACTTTAAATATGAATGAATCAAATTAAACGAAATTACTAATTTTATCGAATAATAAAAAAGATATTGAATTGATTTTATAAACTTTTTGTCTTGTACTCATTTTGTACAATTAACCAAATAAATTTAAAAATAATTTGTGAAATGTACTCATTTTTTGAAAACATTTTGTTGGTGATGTACTTATTTTGTACTCATTTTTTAGTGGTCAAAGTGATGAGTCAATACTCATTTTGGTATGCATTCATTCATTATACTTGGATTGTTCTGGTTTTATACTCATTTGTACTCGATTTGTTCTCGTTTACACTAGTTTTGTTTTCATTTTAGTAAGTGCAATATTAAGAACAATTTGTTTTCATTTTATGCTCATTTTTTGTATATGAAATAATAAGAACAATTTGTTCTCGTTTTGTATTTATTCGTCGTGTGAACAAACTTTCTGATGTGTGATCAAAACTTCCTGTCATGTGATCAATACACGGTCAACCTTCTTATTAGCTCAAATGGAGGTTTTTTTAAAATTGGATTAAAAGAGGCTTCGTTTCTGTAATTTGTGATAAAGTCTGCAAAAAGCCCATATGATCTGGTTGCTTCGTTAAAAACTCCACAAAAAAAGAATGACGCCTCAGATGCATAAACTTGTCTGATTCAAATGGTGATTCCAAATATGTCATTAACAAATGCTTCCTTGCCATCGCAAGTAAAAATAAGGAAAAACCTCCTCTACATGAACAGTTTCAACAAAAAACGACACAAAATTGCCAACAAAAAAGAACTTCAATGACAAACTCAACGAGCAGGAAAGAAAGATATATTCTTATAGATAAAAAATGGAAACTTTACCAAGATAATGACAACTGGTCAATTGGATTCCTAATTACTGACAAAGTTGCTCCACTGCTGTCACGATCTGGGCAGGCTGAACCACCGTCCATTCCTCCAATGTCCCGGCAGGGTGTTGGCACATCTTGTGAAGACAAGCATACAATTGGAGCATCCAAATAATCATTGAAATTCTCGGTGATAGCGGCAGTTAAACTGGCACCAATGCCACCAGTCCTCATGCACTCCTCCACAATCAATACCCGATGAGTCTTTTTCACCGAGTTTCCGACCGTCTAAAGATCAAATGGTTTCAATGACCTGATGTCAATAACTTCAGGATCATATCCCTTGTTGACCAAAGTTTTGGCAGCCTGCATCACGTGATACCTCATTCTGGAGTAGGTTAAAATGGTGACATGCTCTCCAGGCCTAACCATTTCAGCCTCCTCAAGATTACAGATATAGTCTTCATCAGGTATTCTCTCTTTGAGATTGTACAGCAGAACATGCTCAAAAAGAATCACTGGGTTCTCACTCTGAATAGCAGCTTTCATCAATCCCTTTGCATTGTAAGGAGTTGAGCATGCAACCATTTGAATTCCAGGAATTGATTGAAAATATGATTCAAGTCTTTGTGAGTGCTCAGCACCAAGCTGACGACCTACTCCACCAGGTCCACGGATAACTATTGGAATGGTGAACTGTCCACCTGATGTATAGTGGAGCATTCCACAGTTGTTTGAGATCTGGTTGAAAGCCAGAAGGAGAAATCCCATGTTCATGCCTTCAACAACTGGCCTCAAGCCAGTCATGGCAGCTCCAATGCCCATACCAGTAAAGGAGTTCTCAGCAATAGGGGTATCAAGGACCCTGAGATCCCCGTACTTTTCGGCCAGGCCTTTGGTCACCTTGTAAGAACCTCCATAATGACCAACATCTTCACCCATTACACAAACACGGGGATCTCTGTCCATTTCTTCTTCCAAGCCTTCTTGCAGAGCCTCAAAAAGTAGAAGCTCGTGCCTGATTAGAGAATGCAGAAATTATTAAGTTTCTCATTAACAAGGAATGTTCGGTGGATGTGTCATATAATCAACAACAAAAGTCACAAAATTCAGCGATGCAAAGCATGGTAACTATGAAAACTATGGCAGAGCACATATTGTGCTAGGTTCATCCACAAGTCACGAAGCTATCTAAAGTTGTTTGGAAGAATAAGTGTTAGTTATAAAATAATTGAGA
>CAODLS010723085.1:0-15912 GCA_948243855.1 Flueggea neowawraea
TTTTTATTATATTTTAATTTAGTTATTTAGTTATTTTATTATATTTAATTAATATTTACATATTTATTTTGGAGTAATGGAAAATTTTGGTGGAAATAAAAATTTTGAAAGTTTTGAAGTTGAAAATATTGGAACTCAAGAGAGTCAAACTCAACCAATTCCTATGCAAAGAGATGAGGGGGGAGCAGGAGAAAGAGTTTTTAGTTCCGATATTTTTAAAATTCATTTTAAGAAATTTTTTAATTTAATTTATCATTTTAAGTTTCTAGTTTTTTTCCTTTTTACTTGTATTTTAATTTATCATGTATTGTTAATTGTTGTATAGTTATATTGTATAATTAAATTCGGTATTGTGAGGGCATATAATAAAATTTAATGATTTTTTTCTAATAAAATTATGTGATGTAATTACTAGTAGAATAGTTAATTTGTTTGAAAATTATTAACAAAAATATTTGGAATACAATGTATTATTGGTAATATAGTTAATTATTAAATAAAACAAAATTTATAAACATGAAAAAAATTGACGGGATAAAATAACGAATTAAAAACAAAATTTCGAGAAAAAAAAGAGTGAACCTAACCGGAAGTGAACTGGCTGTTGAACCAGTCAAACCGGAATTGGAACCGGACCAAACCGTGAAAATCACGGTTTGGTTCCGGTTCTCACATTTCACAAACCGGAACCGCCGGTTCCTGAACCGACAACACCTCTAAGGATAGCGAGTGTTCTACAAGAGAGAGGAAGAGTTTTTAAAGAGGCAAAGCCTCAAATCAACATATCGAGAGCTACACAGTAGTACAATTTTGAATGCGAAAAGACCGTCACGATGGTTGTGAGATCTACTTTCATTTGACACCAATTAGACCAAGAAAAGCTACTTGATTCTAACGAGTTTATAGGTAATCTGAGTTGAAATTTCCAAGAAGATGAAGTGGTTATGAGAAGAACGAAGGCCACTAATGGATTCACTTTCATTTTCTCTTCAAATTAGTAGCTTTTATTCTTGAGTTAAGATAAGTATGATGATTTTAGTAATGGTTTTGATTGTTGGTTGAGTTGGTGGGAGGAATATTTGAATATTTTGGAAGGTTTGTAAATTTATGAAGTTGTAAACTAAGTTAAGGGAGAAAGAATGGTAAAGAAAGATGGATTTGAGTTGTTTGGTTTTTGAGAATGGAAGATTTGTATAGTGGAAGAAAGGTTTTAAGGTGGTGGTTTTAATTTTGGAAGATGGGTTTCGAGAAAGTCTCCATATTTTTTCTAAGATTGTTAGTTGAGTTCTTAATCAACATCTTTACTTTGAGTCCTAAATCCTTGAGTCACTCATAATAAATTCGTATTTCCAGTGTCTGGTCATATTCTTCAGTTTACTCTTTGATTCCTTCATTTAAGAGTTGATTTCGTTCGTGTCCAAGATATTGGTGATAGTCTAGCAAACTGACCCGTGCCCAGTAGTAAAGCTTTTGTCTAGGTGAGTGGATAAATATGCATCTTAGATATTTCAGAATTATATGTATGTATTGTTTTCTAAAAAGAACATGAATGTCAGAAATGTTTATTTTCGTAGAAACAGGGAACAACACAAGTATTTTCAGTTTTGTGCCATTATTAGCATGCATAAATTGAATTCCAACATTGCATCCATGCATAGATCTATGAATAAATTGTGAATAATCAGCTAATGATTGAGTAACTGAATGAGATATCATATCCCTGTAAACAACCATAACCAACTTAAATGAAATTAAAATAAGTTATATTGGATTGAGTTATTATTAAGACTATTGTTGATCATACACTTGTAGTGTATTATGTTGTCAACTAACTGAAGATATTCGTCGAAGCACGTGGGCTGCAATGTCTGCATATGCTCTTAGCAAGAATTGATCGATGAGATAGGTATCTAGGTTTCCATCCGCAGTTGTGCAACTTGCTAGCGTTCTTCGCCCTTATGGTGCTAGCTATAGTTTTGCCCATAAGGTTCTAGGTTCTTTGCCCTTGTGGTGTCGCGGTACTATTTATGGGTCATAAGGTTGCTAGCTTTAATATTCCTTGGAAGCCGATAGTGGTTTAGGCTATCTCTTATGCACTCGAATAGCTATGTGATCTGTTCATTATGTTATGGGTGTATGATTAGTGATATTAACTCTTGTTTTATGAGAATTAATTATGTTGAGTCATTACTCACGTTTTCATTTGCATTGCTTAGTGTGCTCATGATATTGCAGCTTATGATTAATATGGAATTTGATGGATATGAATAAGATGGAAGGCATGATTATGGCACGTACGTTACATAGAGACTCATTTATGAATTGAGAATGATAACATTAATAGGTAATTAGATTTATTTATATGTATTGTGCTAACCCATTTGTTGCCTCCCCTTTGATGTATATTTACCACTCACGAATCGATGTTCTCCTCTCTCCTTTTCCCTCCACAGCTTAGAAAATTTCAGTTGATTCCTTCTTGTTCCAATCTCGTCTCAGAAGTCATCTTAGAGGAGGTTGGACCGATATTTTGGATGTTTTGTGTGATTCTGTTTTTGCTGTATTTTTTATTATATTCAGCTGGACGTACGCTAGAAATGTTTAAAAAGCTCTGATCTTGTGATTAAACTTATATTGGTGTCTACAGACTGTCTGGACTCAGTATTACGAATGACTTAAGCAGTATTATAGTTTAACTATGCTGTATTTGAAAATATTGCTAATGCAATTACATTTCAGAAGTAGTTACCCAGCTAACAGATAAAATAATTAAATATTGAGAGAATATTTAACAGGTTAATTTGTTAATGGTTGAATAATTAGTCCCCATCCTAATGGAGTGGGTGTCACTATGGGACTTGAAATAATGTTATGTTAATAGTCGGATAATTACGTCTTAATATGTGAAATATCATGGTTTAATTTAAAATTTTGTTTATATTGAAGTATTTGGACTAATCGGTCTTGTCAAGTATTTTTGCATGGTTTCCCATGGAGCCAATTCGAGGAAAAATGGTCGTGTTTTCATGATAATTGGTTCCACAATGGGAAATGGTTGGAATATTGTGTGTCCAAAGATGTTGCATTTTTTTATGTTACGTTTTTAGGGCGGATAAATGACCAAGATATGAGGTGTTTAGAAAAACAAAACAAATTTTTGAAATTGGTAAAAGGCTTCGGAAAATTTTAGAGGACATGTAGGAGGTCAACGAAATGCTCAAATGCTATATTTTGGTTTCAAAGATCAAGGGCCGAACGTGGCATGGAAGATATCGTTTGGAAATAAATAATTGGTGTTGATTACCGCACTCATTTGATAGAGAGTGAAGTTTCAAGGATAATTTTCTTGACATTCTTGATTGGTATAGTCTGCGTAATCTTGATATTAGGAAACTAGTTGAAGACAATGCACTAGTGAATCATCAGTTATTTCTCCCAATATACAAAAACGAACAACAAAAGTCATTATTAGAGTTGTTGAAAACAACACTTTTCTTTATTTATTGATGAGGCTAGAGATAGTTCGAGGAAGCAACAAATGGTAATAGTTTCGATATATGTAAACAAGCTCAGGGTAGTGGTACAACAGTTTTTGGAGTAGCACATGTTAGTGACACTTCTGCACAATCTTTGAAAAGTCCTACTAATAATTTTTTCGCAAAACATGGACTATTAATCTCAGAAATTAGAGGCCATGAATATAATGAGACTTCTAATATGTGAGGTGAGTTTAATGGATTGAAGACTCTCATGTGGATAAAATGCCCAAGGAATTAGTTCTCCAAATTTGGTCTTTCAATGCTTCTTTAGCTTGTAGAATTATATCCATAAAAATTTTCTCTATTTGATCAAATGGAGTTTAGAGAAAAACTTAAAACATGGATCCATAAAATGAGAGGAAATGCAAATTTCTCTAATTTCCATGTCATTAGAGCTTTTGCTAGGAAAATGGTTGAGGTAGGGTTTTACACTACTTTTGATTTGGTGTATCTTCTTATCAAGTTGGTTTTACCTTTTGTAGCTGCTAACTATTGAAAGAACCTTCTCTACAATAAATACTATCAGGACATATTTGCATAACAACATAGGAGACAACTTTCTCATTGATTGTTTGATGTGTTATGTCGAGAAAGAGAATTCTAGAAGTATTAATAATGAAGTCATTTTTGCAGCATTTACAGAATATGAAAACTCATAAGATAAATTCGTCGCCTCTACCGCTTGAACCTTCACTATCACTTGGTCTTTCTGGTGCCTTAGCAACTCGCCAATTAACAAAACTTGGTTGTAGTACTACCAATATGTGTAATGAAATAATTTATCACTATTTGAATTAAATTTGAACATAATATTACTTAAATTTTCTTGAGTATATCTATAAAAAATTTTGAATTCCATTTAATATATAAACAAATGGTGCCACAAAGTGAAAATAATCTTGGCTCCATCACTAACCATAAAGGTCTTGTACCATAAAAAGAAGGGGGTTAAGTATCCTATATCCTTCCCTGTTCGGATGGAGGCTTCAATATTGAATCAAAAGAGAGCTCTACATCATTGTGTCAACAAACGTGGAATTTTATCCTCTTTTTATTGGTCACTTCACAGTCTTCTTCGTTGTCATGAGAAGTATGTAGCGGGACCATAAAGGCATCTTTTATGTCCTGTGAATGGGAATTGTTTCTTCTTCTTCTTCCAATGAATTTTGGACCAATGGATATGTTGAAATTTGTAGTGTAGCAAAGCACATCAAGAAGACAGACAACACTTCCGAAGTTAATTGGTAATTTTCCGCACCACCTTTTTTTGGTAAGTCAAGGTCTTTGAGAAAATTTTCCACTTTAGTAAATTATTCACAGGGTTACGTGTACTGATATTTCAAGGAATCACAAATCTATTTGGACAAAATCTATGTCAGTCCCTAACGTTTAATGTATTGTTCATCCCGGTCGCTATTAGTTCTAAAATATCCTCTCCGGCTCCTGACCCTAATGCCTGTTAGTTAAGTTTAACGGACATGTTAAATTTTCTTATGTGGCAACACAGACAAAAAAAACCCAATTTTGTCATGAATTACCCTTAGGTTAATGTTTAATTTGAAATATTAAATGGGTCCACACCATAACCTTTCTTTCCTCATTCTCTCCTAAAAGCCTAAATCTAAAAAAATAAAATGTCTACAAGTTGGGCATCAAGATCAAGCCAAGATGTTGATGAAGGTTATCAGAGATTTCAAAACATAGAGTGTCGTTATACCAGAAGGGCTCGAGTGAAGATTTTTGATAGTGAGAAGAACAAATGTAGACTATATTATTGTTGTGACAAAGGAGTTTGTGAGACTTTTTGGGAAAATCCAACACGATGTGGCACTTCAATAGATGTCAGTTCTCAGAGAGTGTTGGAGGAGGTAGTTGAACAAAGAAGAGAAAACACAATCTATATGGTGGAAGTGAAGAATTCAATCAATAATGCAAAAAATGCAATTTATGTACTGTTTATGTTAGTTTTTGTTTTGCTTTTGGTTTTGATCTCTTTGAATTAGAGTAGGGTTTGGGGTTAGTTTTCTGTAAATGTAGTGGGTTGTTTTGTGTTCTTTTGTAAAAGACAGAGAAAGTGGGTTTGAATGATTGTGTAATGTACTAAAATATTATCCAATGAAGTACCTGCGTTATTCATTTATTGTCTCGTTCGATCCTGATGTAATTTAAATATTGTCCAAATATGTCCCTATGTATTTTAAGAAACAGTCGCGCATCCCCCCTTGTAGACTCGCGTTTGTACTGTAATATTTAATCTGGACACTAATGAAGACCAATATTTGTACTCAATAGAATGCTCAATAATGTTTGTTGACATTTAAATATTGCTGACATTAACAATTCAGTAGTAAATGTCAATACGTGGGGGCTGTAAACTTTAGTACTTGTTATCATATTGTTTATAATAAAGACAACAAGTAGCATGATATCAATACATTAACTGAGGCTCAAAAGAATAAAAAAATATTAGATAGGAATAAGTAGTCTAGTAGCAATTGGTCCATGCAAATATCAACACCACCAAGTATTGAAAGAAATAAAAGGAAAAAGTGGATGCACATGGCATGCTAAGTACGTCCTGCACCAACAGATGGAGCCCATCCTCTTTGACTTGATCCAACCTGTCCATTTACATAATGAAATAAACATCAAATGCAATCCAAATTTAAAAGCAAAATTGCATAGGCAACTAACCTCAAAATAAGTCAGGTGAGGAAGCATATTTATATTGTCATTTGTCTTCTTTTGTTTCTTCCTCTTTGTGGACTTGTTGTCATTCCTCTTTATGGTTCCTTCATTGATCTTTGTTTTCTTCTTCCTCTTTTTAGTCTTTGTCGGACCACCTTGGCAAGTTCTCTGGTTATGGCTAGTAATTTCACACTTTGAGCACCTTATTGTGCAGGATCTCTTCTGATTGGGTCCCTTCTCAACATCTCTTAGTCGTGCCTTCCTTGGTCTGCCTGGCTTACATTTATTTACTGGTGAAAGGATTCGAACTGTGGATGATGCATCTGTAAGTTCAGAAGTGGGAAGTGGATGAATCACCACATGGTATGCTATCAAGTAATTTTCCACACTGTAGTAATGGTGATATTAATCTTTGAGATTTGCTTGTTTATAGAGCAATGCCTTCATGACATGCTTGCAAGGAAAACTAAAGATATTCCACCAGTTGCAATGACAAGTGTTGTCATTCAAGTTCACTGCAAACTGATTGGGACCCTCCACCACTTCATAATTTTCTTCTTTGTCGGTATTAGTTTACACATCCTTGATTGGTTCTCCAACTTCTTCAATTTGTCCTTGCAATCTTTGGTCACTTTCCCTTCCATTGAAGTTGCCTTATCATATCTCTTGTGAAACCTAAGCATTAATTGTCTTCTCAACTCATCTACAAGTTTGAGAGGGTTAAATGACCTGATTTCCTTTAACTCGCTGTTGAAGTTCTCTGTCACATTGTTAGTGCGATGTTCACTCTTTGATCTGATGTCATAAGCATGCTCACTCGAGTGCAAAAAGTTACTTGAGTAATCAAAGAATCAAGTGCGAATCAGGTCAAAAATCATGCTCACTCGAGTGCAAAATATTCTTACTCAAGTAAGTCATATATGGCAAGAAATCAAGCATCAAATGCACCCCAACGGCTAGATTATCAACCCCAACGGTCATATGGGCAAGAAAGGCTATAAATACATGAAGAAAAGGCACAAAAAGTATGGATAATCATGTGATTTCAAGTCTTAAATATTTAGATCAATCCATCAACCCCAAAACACCAAAACCAAGCTAGAGAGAATATTGTGAGTATCAAGCAAACACATGTACTCCTATGCTAGGGTGTGGGAAAGGTTTGTTATGAGCCTTAAAAAACAACATTGTAAGGGCTTTAGAGGTGTGAGCCTTGAGACAAATCAACCTTGGTTTATTCTTGAACCGGAATCAAGTATTGTAAGAGTTCTCACTTAGCTTGAAAGTGAAGGTGGCTTTGGAGGCATTAAGTCTAGAATCAACCTCTTTGTAAGGCTTTGTTGGATTGAGCCAGAATCAATCATCGTTATAATGAAAAGACTAAGTGATACTTAGGTAGTGGATGTAGGCAAGGTTGGCCGAACCACTATAAATCATTGTGTTCATTATTTTTTTCTCTTATCAACTCTCACAAATCCACCAAGGCAAGATTGAAAAATCTCCAACACATAGCATTCCCTCAAATGGTCCCTCAAAAAAAGTGCCATGCAGTCCAAAAAATGGCCTACATCCATTGAGAAATCTGTGAGCCGTAGCTGCAAAAGATACAAACATTCTTTTGAAAACAAGTGGAGCATCTAAGTCTTCTCTATCTGGAAAAGTAAACTTAACTACAATATCGGGATCAAGTCTTTTCAAGACTTCTGCATACCCATTTAACTTGGAAAATGCTTTAGTTTTAGGTCCTTCGTTATCTATTTTAGCCTGTCTTTGTAAATTGTTCCTGGTTGACAATCTACTCCAAATTTCCTTCTCAGATTATCTTCTATAGACCTATATGACCTATCAGGTTCTGCCCTCAAATCATCTTTCATGTGCTTTGCAATCCATATAGGAGTTATAATGGTGTTTTCTGGATCTCTACTGCAGGAGTGTAACCTTTTGACTTCACCATAAAGTCCTCTTATCTGGTAGAATACTTGCATGAAATCTCGATTCGCAGCCCTTTCCGCCACACATAACTGTCAATCTGTCTTTGTTATTTTTTTCCTTACCATGTCATAACCACCCAACATAGCATAGTCAAACAAAACCACCCAACACTTCTTCTATATGAGACATAAACTCCTCTAATACATTAGACATAAATTCCTCCTTAGGGATAGACTAAACAACTTCAACCACTTAAACCACTGGAGGAATAAATGTTGTCATACCTCCTAGCACTGCAACTGAAAATGTTATAGTCGGCTATGTACTAAATCTCTCGAACATGCTAAGTATGTCCTTATCATTCTCGATAAAATAACCCTTTTTATCTTGGAATGAAAGAACTAAACCAGCCTCGATGTCAAAAGCTTTCATAGCTTCATCGAACAAATCCAATAAACTATATCAATCCTTATCAACATCTCCCACATTAACTTCAATTGATTTGTGTATTAACCTAATTATGTGGACAAGATAACGATTCCTACAAAACAAAAAACCCAACTAGTAGTGTATTAGAAATCAATTGTACATCAAATACAACCAATTTGCTAAGAAGGCGCAACGTCAGTTCTGGCCCCTAACCATGAACGTCAACAGATCATAATACATTAAACACAACCAATTTGCTAAGAAGGCACATAAGTAGAACAACACAAAGTACTTGACAATCCACAAACACGTTTTTTAACCAAAATCCCAAACCCTAACACCAATTTTTCCTCAACAACAACCAACATTAGTGAAATTTAACAAGACAAATACATGAGTCTGAGATGAAAAATACTTCAGAACCATGATTTGTACATACCCAAAACTATTACCCATCGGATTGAAACCCAAATCTCGAACCTTAACACAAAACCCGAACCAATTACCCATCTTGTCGCACTTACCCAGTTGTCGACATTGTTGGGCGTTGCAATTGCTGTTTTGACATGATTTGTTTGCTTCAATTTTACAAGAAAGAAAGGAGAGTGAAGAGAGACTAACAGGAGAATGATGGTAAGAGAGGGCAACATGTCAAAGTGAGAGAGAGAAGGAAGAGGTTTGGAGTATGATTTTGTTTATGTGGCATTTGTTGTTTTGATGTGGCATGGGTATTTTCAACTTTTTACCTTGTCCATTAAACTTAACTGATAGAAGTTGGGGTACCAGAGAGTCCACTTTATAACTAGTAGTGATAGGAATGAACAATACACTAAAAGTTGAGGACTGCCACAGATTTCGCCTAGTCTATTTTTTGCGAGTATATAATATGTGTTTAACATTTTATGGACGTATAATTTGTCCTTGAGGAACTAAAATACAAAAACAATGCAGAATTCAAGTTTATTATTAAAAAATAAGCAAAATTTCAAGTTTGAAATGTTTCATTTTTGGTTTAACGAGAAAATATTTGAGGTTTGCTTATTTATTAAAAATAACCATTAATTTGAAATATATCTGCATACACACTATGACCTCTGAAAGTTGTCGCTAATGTAACCATTTAGAGCATCCACAATGGTTGGACCCATTTTGGATCTAAACTATTGACACATCATTGTTGCATCAACTTTCTATTAAATTATCTCTCGTTATATCACTCCACTCCAATGGTATAAACTATTATTGGACTCTTCTATGAGGCCTACTATCACTCAACATTTTTTCAATTTTCTTTTACCTTATATACTATATAAAATACATTTTTTCACACAAATAATTAAATAATTTTAATTATTAAGAAGTTATATATTTTACAAATAATATCATAAAATTTTTTCCTAAAAAATATAATTAATTTTTAAATAAAAAATTAAAATGTACTCGAAAAATTAAAATTTACTATATAAAATATTTTTCAACTACAATTATAATAAAATATTTTAATAAGACTATTTGAAAAAAAAAAAGAACAACAAATTAAAGAAAAACTACCAATTTTTCATTTACATTTTAATAACACTGTATTAAACATTTTTTATCTATCAATTAATTATAAAGAAAAAAAATTCTCAATAGAAAATTTAAAATAGAAATTTATAAAAAGTATTTAAAAAAGTACCATGAACAATGGTTTACAACCAACAGTCATGCACCAAAACAAAAGAAGTGATTGTTGATTGGTCAATGAACCATACCTTTTGGGGCTGACCAATGCAGATTGATTAGCCCCATGACTTTAACTATTTCTCTTTCTCCTATAATGGACAGACAACCTAATGGACTTTTCATTGGACTCCATTGTGGATGTCTTTAGAATTCTATCAAATTTTACCATTAATTGTTGACTTATGGCAATATATGACATGGCAATGTTACTGATATAAACTAACAAATAAATATTGGGGTCAAATTTTTTATTGATGTGGTTGTTTACGTGACATAATGATGTCAATAACCATTTTCGCTAACTTTTCAAAATAATTTTAGAAAATTACTGGGACTAATCAAAATATATTTATAAAAAAACAAGTAACAAAGGGTACAAAACAACGGCGTTTTTTAAATTTGTAAGGAGCCAACTCACTTCTCATTATTGTCCAAATTGATCTTTTTGTATTCAATGCATGGCAACCATTTTTGCTTCCTTTCTTTTTCTATATTTTGAGTATGGGTGTCAAAACATGTTGTCATGTCGACCCACCCTAGCGACATAATTAAAGTCAACACGAACATGACTCGTTTATTAAACGGGTTGACATGACACGACACGACTATTAAACGAGTTTACACGACATGACATGAGTAACCAATTTAATTAAATGGGTCGTATTTTTTTATTAAAATTTGACACGAACCATTTAGCCCATTTGATCTGTACAACAATTACTCATAACCCATTTAACATGTGGGAGTTTGTTTCGGCTCCAGATGATAAAACAATCATTGGAACCAAGTGGGTGCACAAAACAAAGTGCGATGAGGAAAGAAAGCATATGAAGAATAAGTCAAGATTTGTAACTTAAGGTTTCTATCAAGAACAACGATTAGACTATAAAGAAACATTTCATCTGGTTGTGAGATTACAAGCTATATGGCTTATTTGTGCATTTCCCTCACACATGAGATTCAAAATCCATCAAATGGATGTGAATAGTGCATTTCTCAATGGCTAAATACAAAAAGTAGGGCTGCAAATGAGCCGAGCCACTAGCATTCGATTCGATAAAAGCTCGTTTGTAACTCGACTCGTTAATAAAAGAGCCAAACATGAAAAAGATTTTAAGCTAAAAAACAGGCTCATTTATGTGTTCATGAACAGGCTCATGAATAAGCTCGTTATATATATTATATGTACATGTGTGTATGTATGTATGTGCGTTAAAATAAATTATGAGAAATATGCTTATATTTGAAATAATATTTAATTTTTGGGCCACATTGATAAAAGTGCAAGCTCTCACTAATTGATCGTGCTTATAAAAGTACAAGTATGTTTACAGATGATCTAATTTTGGATTGAACTTGTGCAACAAGTTGAAACTTTTAATAGTTATTGGTTTAACTACACGCTCAATATGACTTGATTAATATCCCGTACTTTCTGATTATGATCCCTGTAGTTTTTGAATTTGACCTTGAGGATCTTTGGAATATCAGTGGATGATATTTGATGTTTATGATGAAATCATGTTAAGTTGGATGTTGTTAAGTTTTAAGAATGATTCAGGACGAGTTCGGTAGCGAGAGAAGTCTAGAAGGGAGAAGCAAGGCATCTTACGTACGTAAAATGCTAGGCCTAACGTACCTAAGGCATGTAAGCTTCACGTACGTGAGAATTATGTTAGAGCTCTCCACCAAGTTGCTATCGGATTACTGGGTACTTTTCATACTTTGATGTATTTTGATATATATATATATATATTGAATATTTTATTTATGATATACGTTTATTTTAATGTATGTTTTTAAGTAACAAATTTTTTAATTAAATAAATATTTTAATCAATTGCTTTCGGTAGTATTTTATGATCCATGAGGCTTGTTTGACATGGGTCGGAATCCCATAGACAGTTCGCCTCGTACGTTGATAGCGGGCCCGCAACGGGTCATGACAAAGGTGGTATCAGAGAACTAGGTTTCGTAAGAGGGTCGGTGTGGAGCTTAGGTATATTTGATTGAGTCAGTTCGACTTTGCATCTGTAAACCTTTTGATATATGGTTGGTACTGTGGCTATCACTTGCATTATGACATTGCATGTACGATCTTTTGTTATGGTATGCAGATATGGATCAACGTCGTGGAAGGCCTAGACGTGTGCCTGTTGAAGCCGTTGATTGTGGTCGATCGCCACGATGCTCGTAGTGCATCTAAGGTTGCTAGCCCAACACCTCACCCCCAGCAGATGTCTCAGTTAGAGATTATGATGTGTTTCACTCAAGCTATTGAGTTCATCGAGGCGCTTCTTACTGGTCAGAGAATTAGAGGTTAACCCATTCTGTTGGGTATTGGTCCACTAGTTTCTCCACCCCAACGAGAGATGCTAGTTGCACCAACTCCTATTGTAGCTTCAGTAGCATTGCAGTCAGAGGCTGAGTCTCAACTTGTCAGATTCCTAAAGCTTACTCCGCCCAGGTTTGAGGGCAATTTAGGAGATGACCCTAATCGCTTCACTTCTATGGTTGAACGATGTTTCAAGGATATGGAGCTCACAGATGAGGCAGCGAGAGTTAGGCTTGCATAGTTCTTATTAGACCGCCAAGCTGCCAGATGGTGGCAGGATATAGGGTCTCAAAGTATTATTTCATGGGATAAGTTCAAGAGTGAGCTCATGTTGTTCGTCCTTCCCAAAGTGAGAGGGATAGGAAGGCAGATCAGTTCAACAAGTTTATTCAAGAGCCGAGCATGTCAGTGAGTAAGTATGAGAATCGCTCCAGAGATTTAAGTAGGTATGCACCAGCTAAGGCTTGGAGTGAGAAGGCCTTAGCGAGGAAGTTCTTAAATGGGTTGATACTTAAGACTCGCAGAGTGGTAGCGACTCTAGGGTTGTCTACAATATCACATATTTTTGAGGCTGCGAGAGGCATGGAGTATTAGATGAGACACAACCGAGGGAGCCCAAGAGGGCAAAGACTAATGGTATATCCAGAGGCCAACAGGGTTGTGGACAGAGTAGCCAGCTTGAGCAGTGACACATATTTTCTTTTTGAAGTTCAACATCAGGGACATAGTTTCAAAGTGCTAGTGTGGCACAATCAGCTGGGTGTGCCGAAGGTCAGAGTTCTAGAGGCTCGTATCCACTGTGTGAGACGTGTGGGAGGAGACACTAAGGGACTTATGTCAAAGTAGTAGGTCTTTTTTTTTACCGTATGCAGCTCTGCCACAAGGTGGCTAATTATCCCGCAAAGCATGGTACCAGAGCACAGTCATTCCAGTCAATGGCCGGAGGTATTGGTACTGTTAGTTTTAGAGCTGGCAGAGGCGCTACAGTTTCAGGGTGTTGTAGTTAGTTTTGGCATGGTTCAGGACGAGGGCAGATTGGTCAAAGTATTTCAATTGTAGGGGAGCAGGCCATAGTGTATCATTTGACTCGCTGTGAGGCTCAGGCCTCCAATGCTACAGTTACGAGTACGATATCCATTTTTGATTCTCCTGCATATGTCTTATTTGATTCTGGAGCATCTCATTCATTCATCAAACCTTATTTTGTTGAGCATGTTAGGTTAGTAGTGTATCCACTAGTCATCTTGTTGGAGGTTTCGTCACCTCTAGGTAGCAAGATTGTAGTTGATTCTGAGGTTCGAGATTCCATGATTGCCTTTCATGGGCATGAGTTGACTATTGATCTTACCATATTGGATATGGGAGAGTTCAATGTGATACTCAGTATGGATTGACTTTCAACTTGACACTCTACCTTGCATTGTTTTGCCAAAAAGGTATGTTTTCGACCACCTGGTCAGACAGAGTTATGTTATCAGGGTGAGCGAGACAATGTGGTTTGAGGTTATGTATCAGCGGTTAGAGCTAAAAAGATGATTCGCCGAGGTTGTGATGCATATTTAGCTTTTCTGCTTACTGAGCCGCAGAGTTCAGAGTCGAGACTGGACGAAGTACCTGTGGTGCGAGAGTTTTTTGATGTGTTTCCCTAGGAACTTTTGGGACTTTCGTTAGAGTGAGAGATTGAGTTTGCTATTAAGGTTCAACCTAGTACCGATCTGATATCGATTCCACCATATCAGATGATGCCAGTAGAGCTGAAAGAGTTAGAGACTCAATTGAGAGAAATGTTGGACAAGGGATTCGTTTGACCGAGTGTTTCACCTTGGGGCACTCAGGTCTTGTTTGTAAAGAAGAAGGATGGAAGCCTTCGTATGTGCATCGATTACCGACAGTTGAACAATGTAACAGTGAAGAACTGATATCTTCTTTCAATGATAGATGATCTATTTGACCAATTACAGGGTGCACAGTAGTTTTCTAAGATTGACTTGAGGTCCAAATATCATTAGTTGAGGATTAGAGGTAAGGAAATTCCGAAGGCTACGTTTCGGACTAGATACAGACACTATGAGTTTATGTTGATGTCGTTTTGATTGACGAATGCTCCTACATCATCTATGGATTTGATGGATAGAGTAGAGTGTTCAGGCCATATCTAGATGAATTTGTGATTATCTTCATCGATGACATCCTAATCTACTTGAGGAGTAGGGAGGAGCATGATGATCACTTGAAGTCGGTATTGCAAACTTTGCAAGAACATAAGCTTTATGCTAAGTTCTTGAAGTACGAGTTTTGGCTTGATCAAGTGACATTTCTCGGACACATGGTGTCAAGAGACGGTATTATGGTTGACCCGTAAAAAGTAGAGGTTGTACTCCATTGGGAGAGGCCTAGGACAACTATGGAGATTCGGAGTTTTCTGGGTCTAACTGGTTACTATATGAGGTTTATCCAAGATTTTTCTAGGTTAGAAGCTCCTATGACCCGATTGCCTGAAAAATGAGTTAGGATTTGTTTGGTTTGACAAATGTGAGGACAATTTACATAAATGAGTCAAGATTTTTCTTAGGTCAGTATGTTCTATTTATGTCGACATATTTTAATTATGTTTATGGCATCACCTTGTCTACATGTTGCACGTTGGCGGAGATGTTGTTATGGGTTTCGCTTTGGGAGGTATAGGATTTATCTCAATTTTGATATGTTTTGTTTCGAAATTCGAGGACAAATTTCTTTTGAGGGGGAAGTATGTAATATCCCGTACTTTCTGATTATGATCCCTGTAGTTTTTGAATTTCACGTTGAGGATCTTTGGAATATCAGTGGATGATATTTGATGTTTATGATGAAATCATGTTAGGTTGTATGTTGTCAAGTTTTGGGAATGATTCGGGACGAGTTCGGTAGCGAGAGAAGTTGAGAAGGGAGAAGCAAGGCACCTTACATACGTAAGGTTAGGCGTGATGTACGTAAGGCTGTTAGTTTTGTGCCCTAGTCCAATCATAGATATATATTGTCATTACATTTATTATTTAATAAAGAGACATTTTATTTCATATCTATGAAATATTATATGTTCTATGAAAATAAAACTTCCATGAATAGGTTATTATTCCTTATGTCATCGAGTGCGACTTGATAGTAAAACCATAAGGTAAAAGAAATATTATTCTAAAAGTCCCTAATAGATTTTTATCATGGGAATGATAACAAACTAAGGTTAGTATGTTGCTAAGAGGATAATCACGTTTTAGTGATTAT
>CAODLS010723251.1:0-11845 GCA_948243855.1 Flueggea neowawraea
CTTCAATGACTATTTTATCTCCACCAATGGTCATATTACTTGGAGAGGCTATAAGTACATCAAGAGATGGCTGAAAATGGGTGGAACAACATATGAAAACATTGTGCTAGCACTTCTATAAATTCCAGCTATAAAAAAAAAACAAATCAAGCTAAATATAAAAGTTCAAGCATCAAACTCATACATTCAATGCTACAATATAGCTTCATCTATGCAAACATTTTGTATAAACTTTGAGAGTGGATGAAAGGTTTGTTGTAAGCATATAGAAAACAACATTGTATAGGTCTATTGTGAACCTAAGGAAAACAACATTATGAGGGCCTTAGAGGTGTTGAGTCGGGAATCAATCACGTTGTATTGGCTTTATTGGATTGATTCGAAATCAATCACCGTTATAGTGAAAATCCTAAGTGGTGAGACTTAGTTAGTGGATGTAGGCAAAGTAGGCCTAACCATTCTAAATTCTTGGTGTTGATTTCTCTTTTTTATTTCAAGTCGCTTCTGCTATCCAAATCATAGAACATAAATTTTCCAACAAGTGGTATGAAAGAGGGCCTCCATTTAAGAAGGTTTAACAACCTTAGAGCAAAGATTCACATCAACAAAATGGATTTCAGTCCTTCTCTTCCATGTGTATCAGATGCTTCTTTTTTTATCCCTCATTTATTTCATGGCTCAAATTTTAATTCATGGAAGAAAAGAATGTCTATTTTTTATCAAATCATATGATATTGAGCTATGGAAGATGATGTTCTTGGTCCTAAGATTCTCAAGAATATTGATGGAACTTCTAAGAAGTATTAAGAATTTAATGATGAAGATTAGAAGTCTCATAGTCGAAATTCCAAAGCAACTTGACTATTATATTGTGCTTTGAGTCAACAAGAGTACAATCGAATTTCTTCTTGTGAGCATGCCAAAGAGATATGAGAAATACTTGAAGTGACTCATAAAGGCGTAAATAAAGTCAAGGAAACCAAGATTGATATGCTTCTACATGACTATGAGTTATTCACCATGAAAGATGAAGAAAGCATTAACAATATGCTTCATCGCTTTACAAAAATTACAAATGGTCTCACCTCATTTGGAAGACCAATTTCTAGTAGCGATAAGGTGAAGAAGATTTTGAGGTCTTTGCCACAAGAATGGAATACAATGGTCACCGCCATCATGGAGTCCAAAGACTTAAATTCATTGGAGTTTAGTGCTTTAGTTAGGTCACTCGTAAATTATGAGATTATGCTAAGGTCAATAGATGGAAGACCTAAGTATGGAAAGGTATTAAGAGCTTCCACTCATATTCAAAAAGAGGAGAATGAAAAAGAATCGAGATTATGAAAAGTTGTTGGAAAACAAAAAGAGATGGAGGTTGAAGGAGCAAAAGAAGAGAAGAGATTATAGTTCTTCTTTAAGTGATGATGATGATCCATTGTCTAATGTATGCCTTTTGGCATACTAGGTACTCCTAAAATCTCATTCTTTTATTTTTCATGCATTTTAATTCTTATTTGCATGAATTTTGAATGTGTTGATTTAAAATTTTTTAAACATGTGCATTGTTTTTAACCAAATAGGGGGAGAGATTATATATATATATATATGCACGACTTGTTTTTGAAAAGGGGAGTAAAAATTTTGATTATTTCTTGAACTTTCTGTTCATTACAAAAAGGGGGAAAGTATTGAATATATTTATTTGAAAGGGGTAGAATTTTTTTTGCATTCATTCACTTGCATGATTCTATTGAAATGACAAGAATGAAATCTTTGATCAATGTTGTTGCCTTTGATGCAACTATTAAATTCTTGAAAGTCTTGTCATCATCAAAAAGGGGGAGATTATTAGATCATGTGTGATCAACATTGAGATCCTTTTATGTTTTGATGATGGACAAAAATGAGTTGGATTTTTGGACATTTAAACATAATTGTTATCGGCTCACTTGAGTAAATAAAAGCATCACTCGATTAAGAAATATCTCCACGAGCTATTGTGTTAACCAGAGAAATATCACTCGAGTAATATATGAATATCACTCGAGTAAGGAAATATAACCAAAAACTCCACTCAAGTTAATTTTTGGTCCAGAACACTGCAACGACTGTAAATGCACTTTAATGGCTATTTTATCTCAACAAATAATCATATTACTTAGAGAGCCTATAAATACATACAAAAAATGGGTTGAAAATGGGTGGAACGACATATGCAAACATTGTGCTAACACTTATATCAATTCCAATCATAAAAACCACCAAATCAAGCTAGAGATCAAAGTTCAAGCATCAAACTCGTGCATTCAAGTCTAGCATAGAGCTTCATCTTTGCAAACATTTTCTATACACTTTGAGAGTGTGGGAAATGTTTGTTGTAAGCCTATAGAAAATAACATTGCATAAGTTTGTTGTGAACCTAAGGAAAAGAACATTGTGAGGGCCTTAGAGGTGTTAGCCAATAATCAATCTCATTGTATTGACACTATTCAATTGAGCCTAAATCAATCACCATTATAGTGGAAATTCTAAGTGGTGAGACTTAGGTAGTGGATGTAGGCAAGGTAGGCCGAACCACTCTAAATTCTTGGTGTTGATTTCTCTTTTTTATTTCAAGTCGCTTCTGCTATCCAAAACATAGGACAAAAATTCTCCAACACCAATCACTCAATAGCTCGAAGCAAAAAAGTAGTTTATTCCATTAATATATATATAAAAAACTACTTGTCAAAATTCAAAAATTTTCATATTTAATTAAACTGGTTATCTTTAAGCTTAGAATCCTTTAAGCGTGTTGTGAAGCTGGAACCATAACAAATTTTTATCTATCTTTCAACCACCAACACATCAAATTAGTGCTCAAGATTTTAGTTTATGGCTCAATTCACGATCATGCCCAAAAATCATCTTGTAAAATTAAGTAAAATTGAGGCACATTGGTTATCATTTCGTACATACAAATAACTAAGATGCCACTCATAGGCAAAAATGGAATACACATGTCACTGAGTTGGAAATATTTAAGCATATGCAAGTATTACCCCTTTCGCACATTTAAGGTGTACACTGTTACTAATATATTCAATAAAGAACAAAAACGGACAACAAAACCAAGCAAAAGGATGTGATGAAATAAGGCGTTGGGACTTCATTGAATAAAAGAGCATATTTTTTGAGATTATGTGTGAATTCCATCCATTTATGTGAAGTGCCTCGCAAAACGAGATTGAGAGGAGTGAATAAAAATAAGACAACTTTGTGAATAATAAGGAATTGAATGGATATGCTAGCGAAACCTTGAAGCACTTTATGAGACAGCAAACTCATATGAGTTATGAAGGTCAGGCACATCCCTGTATATCGGTGACATAAACATGGTTGAACATTGTATTGTTAAAGCTAAAGGCCATCGAGTACTTCTGATGGCAGTTATCTAATAGTCACATTTCATAAGGACTTGTTTGAAGTATAAAAGCATATGCGCTTCTCTTAAATTTGAAGAGTGAAGAAACTACATAGTGGAAAGGTTGAATGAGAGGACTCATGCAAGTATTTCATCAATTACTAAGATAAGACATACTTCATCGAATTGATTCAACTTCATATGTTGTAGTTAATTCACACCGTGACAATGGATTCTTTTTCTCTTAACTTAATCAATGTGCCTAATTAGACACTTCCATCATATTACTAAAGGTGACAATCTCATATTGATCATTCATCATACTTATATGTTTAATGCAACCTAACCTTTATTGTATTAGTAATCATAAATAGATTGTGCAAAGTAGGATAAAAGTTACATGACTATGCACATACGTGCTTATCTAAAGTCAAAGGACTAATTATACCATCTTCCATTGTTGAGAGGTTTCTATATAGTCTCTCAACATTAGGTAATTCCAGTACTATGTTAATGCTTAAATATGCTCCTCTTGTTTGGCTCAAAAATCACGTATCTACTTTCCATTGGGTTGTCGAACACCAAACTATATAATATTCTTGCTTATTGCAAATACCTAATACCGACAATGGTCAACCACATACATTTAAATGTAGTGTTCAAAAACCAACATGTTCTCCACCAGTTAAGGCCCACAAGGAATGATGGACATCGTTTTGTTGGTCTAATCATACCAACCAAAATAATCTGGTCCACCTTGGTTTTGGATAGTGGTTTGTTGAGCTTAAATAACTTGGTCCACTTTGGCATCTCTAGCCTCCATTTAAGACATTAGTTCCATAAACAAGTCTTCCAAATATGGATTTTTATATTGTCTTTCTGGTTAGGGTGGTTGTTGGGGTTTGTCTTATTGGAAAGGTGGTGGTGGTCTAGGTTGGTATCCAAGGAATCCCATAGGTCTAACTTGATTGGTGTTGATGTTCATTGGAATTTGTAACTAAAATATGAGATTCATACAAGGATAACATAACGAAAATAACAAAACTTTTTATCCTAGAATTCCACCAAGGATCCATCCATGCGCATCAAAATATACGATTAGGGCTAGGATTTTTACCTTAAAAACCAAACTCGATTGAATGAATGAATGGAGTGTTGATATAACTTTTAGTATAAACTCGAAACTCTTTCAACCATGTTGCCTTTGTGCGAACGTGACCAATGGTACTAGCACTTAGAATCACTATTCTAATTCTCACAAATAATTTTTTCTTTTTTGTTTGTGACACTCAAAAATTTGGCTTTGCCATGAAGATAATGAGACTGTTGTGCTCCTATTTATAGGCATATGGGGAAATTTAAATAGGTTCACTAGGGTTAGTCAAAACCCTCTCCTTGTCCCTCAAGAATTCGGCCAACCCTAATTAAGAAAGAGTGTGCCAAACTTCTTCCTTGATTGGGGCCGAACTTTCTCTTCCTTGGCAACCAAGAATTCGGCCTTTGTCCCTTTTAGGAAGAGTGTGCCAAATTCCTCTTTTAGTTTTTCTAGGGTTTGCCTCTTCTTGTCACACAAGAATATGTGCTTCCTAATTAATTAAACCTTCTTTAAAATTCAGCACACTCTCCTAAAATGTAGGAGGAAAAATTTGGCCATCACTTGCAAAAAATAGGAGATGAATTTCGGCCAACACACCAAACCATAGTCCTATGTGAGCTAGGTTTTCTATCTCTTGTCCAACAATTATATGGATTCCTAATCCAATAAGTAGGTGTGCCGAATTTTTAAGGCTTTATTAATGTTTATTGGGCTTTTAATTTCGTGATACAATATCATTAAATAAATCACTCTAATATTAATACCCATGGGCCTAATTTACGTCACACATAAATAAACCCAAAACAATATTAATAAGTGAATTAAATTAAAAAATCTATTACATTAATGAATTATATATTATATCACAAATAGGATATGCATTATAAAATCCTGAATTATTAATAATTAATCAAATTAATTATCTCAATAATTCAACTACCAAAAGAGAGAACATTTGTAATCCAATCCAATTTGTTTTAGTGTGTGACCCAATAGGCCCACTCGAATTTGGCAATGAGCCTCGTCCCAAGCACTTAGGCCCAAAGTCCATAAGCGGTATCTAATAATATATTATGGCAACCCAAAATCAAATGGAGTCGGTGATCCGAGTTAACCTTTCATAGTTTGGTATTTAGTCCTTTTGCCTCACGATATTTATATTAAGTATAAGACATGGTCACATGTCAACCTTTGTAGGGTTTTGATGTTCGTTAAAACAAGTTTAACACAGCGGAAGCAAATAATTTTCATTGAAAACCAGCCAAGATATGCTCACAAAAAGCATAATCAAAACATAATAATAAAGAAACAATGATGCATAATTTTATACCTTCTCCTAGCAAGCTATGTGTGCCGAATTATTTAAAACCAAAAGACCCGTACCGAAAGTAAAGTTAAGGTACATGTCCCCCTCCTTGATGCCAATCAAAAGGACTACGAATCGCTACTCTTCTCTGCGTTCACACACACCCAAAAACTATATGGTAAAGGGGATGTGCTAGCAACAACAAAATCTGTCCTATGAAACATAGGGCATTCGGTTTTGGTTCTTGGCAAAGAGAATGATGTCTTTTTCTTTAAGCCATGACCATAACTTGTTCTAGAGGCTTTTTAAGGAAAGAAGAAAGGGTTTTGGTTCTGTTTTTCTTCTCAAAACCGGATGGACATACAGGAGAATAGGAGAGAGTGTTGTGTTGAAAAGTTTTCACAGTTTTACACACCTAGCCGAATTTTGCCTCAATAAAAACCCTAAAAAAACTCAAATGATTAGTGGTTTTAGGCACTAAAAACACCATAATATCTGCTGAAAATTTATCACAAAAACCGGCCAAAATTCATTTAAATGTAGTGTCCAATTTTGACCAAACTAGTTTAGGTTTTTAAGAATCCTTTTCCAACACAAACTCTTCCTTTCTTTTCTTCTTTTAAATTTTATTACTAAATCATTTAATAAAAAAATTGTCTAGGACGAAATCCACATCCGAAGTGGGCCTCCCATGTGGGTCTCATATCACCCAAAATTATTTTATCCAATAAAATGAATACCCCAATAAAAAGACGATTTTACCCTTAACTTATTTTTTTATCGTGTGTGATCCTGTAGGTCTATTCAATGTTTCCAATGAGCCTTGGACCCATAAATCATAGGCAATCTCTAGCAAGACACTATGATTACCCAAATTGAATAGATGTTAATTGGCATTAACAAGACCTAATGCAACCTTATACGATCCTTTGCCTCTTGATATCCTGATTAGCATAAGGCATTGACCTAGTCATCCTTATTTATTGCTGAATCATTTTGTTGATTATTTGGCAAGATTGATTAGGTCAAATAAATGATGTCTCTCATCATTTCATTTGGGCGTGGCCACACACTACTCAATCTCTTCCAATCAAGTGGTCGGTGATATATTCTCTCTTTATGAGGGGGCAATCCCTTCACTTCACTCATGTTTCTTTGTGAGACTCCCCGCATACCCAATCATACCCATACTTGTCAACCAGTTAGGACCACGTTAGGCGTATGTCAAAGTATACGACAAATCACCAAAAACCCTACAATGATTTTAGGTCTGATGATTCAAATATAAGCATTGCTTGAGAACGACTTGCCACCATGCAATATTCTCATTAGCGGATAATATCCAGATACCTTGTTCCAAACTTTGTATCTATGAACTCTGATAGATATTCCTATCCATGACCCGTGGAACATGATCATCACACATAGCTCATACTAGTCTTACGTTATTTCCACTCTCGTGGTTATAATCGACTAGGGATGTTTAGAATGCAATTCTTTATCACTTCCAGGTTCTACTATGAAAGTCCTCAACCTTGATAGCTCGAGTGTTGAATATTCATTCATGGACATTTATCAACCATATATGCACAATAAATATATGAATGATAAAAATAATGCCTCATATTTTTATTTCCAAAATAAATGGTACATATACAATGAATTGGGGTTGAGGCTTACACTAACAATCTCCCACTAGCACTAGTCCCAATCAGACATAATCCTAAGACCAAAAGACCTTACATGAGAGTCATGTATATCTTTAGGTAACTTTTTGGTCAAAGGGTTTGCCACATTGTCTTCACTCGCAACATTGCTCAGCTTCACATCTCCTCTATCGACGATCTCTCGAATGAGATGGAATCTTCTAAGTATGTGTTTGGATCGCTGGTGTGACCTAGGCTCCTTAGCCTGTGCGATGGCCCCATTGTTGTTATATAACAGCTCTATGAGATCTAGGATGCTTGGGACGACTCTTAGTCCTAAAATAAATTTTTTGATCCAAGCAGCTTCCTTTGCAGCTTCTGAAGCTGCTATATACTCAGATTATGTGGTAGAATCAGCGACGGTGTTCTGTTTTGAGCTCTTCCAGCTAAGAACACCTCCATTCAAACAAAACACATAGCAAAATTGCAATCTTGAGACCTCGTCATTGGTCTGGAAAGCAGCATCAGTGTACCCACTTACACTTAGCTCTTTCTGACCTTCATACTCTAGAAACAATCCTTTATTCCTTCTTAAGTACTTAAGGATTCCCTTCACAGCAGACCAATGTTTCTCTCCTGGATCCTGTTGGAACCTTTTTGTCGCAGTTAGTGCATGTGCAACATCCAGCCTAGTACATAGCATAGCGTACATGATAGATCTTATAGCCGAAACATATGGGATTCTACTCATGTAATCCCTTTGTTCTCTAGAGGATGGACAATCCTTCTTACTGAGAATCACTCCTTATTGCAAAAGGATGAACCCTTTCTTGGAGTCAACCATACTGAATCTCTTCAGTACCTTATCTATATACTTTTATTGACTTAGCCCTAAGAAATGATTTGATCTATCCCTGTAGATCCTTATGCCCAGTATAGTTTCAACTTCACCTAAGTATTTCGTTGAGAAACACTTTTCAAGCCATTGTTTCACACTTTGCAATGCTGAAATGTCGTATCTAATAAGCAGGATGTCATCGACGTATAACACGAGGAAGACGAATGTGCTCCCACTACCTTTCTAGTGCACACAAGGTTCATATTCCTTCTTGAGGAAGCCAAACTCTTTTATTGCTTCATTAAAATGAAGATTCCAACTTTGAGAAGCTTGCCTCAATCCATAAATGGATTTCTAAAGCTTGCAAACCTTAGTAGGATTCTCTGGATCGACAAATCCCTCTGGTTGTGTCATATAGACATCATCGAGGAGGTTTCCATTAAAGAAAGCCGTTTTGACATCCATTTTCCATATCTCATAATCCAAATATACAGCTATGACAAGTAGAATCCTAATGGATTTGAGCATAACTACTAGCAAAAAGGTTTTGTCATAGTCAATACCATGAACTTGCCTGAAACCTTTAGCCACTAGCCTACCTTTGAAGATACCCCCGACTTTCTCCTTGAAAATCCACTTACATTCAATGACCTTAGCACCCTCAGGTGGATCAACCAAGTTCCAAACTTGGTTAACGTACATTGATTGCATTTCAGCTTCCATGGCTCTAAGCCATAGAGCTGATTGAGGACTCTCAATCACCTCTCGGTAGTAAGTGGCTCATCCTATTCCACTAGCACTATGTTATCATCATCAGTGACGAGAAATTCATACCTTTCAGGTTCCTGACGAGTCCTATAGGATCTTTTTGGTACTTGTGTAATAGGCTCGGGTTCCACAATCTCTTGTGATCCTGAGTCTATTTCCAAACTATCCTCTATAAGAATTTGTAGTTCTACATCATCTTGTACAACCTCCAACTATACACTGCTCCCACTATGCGAGCAACAAATACTTTGTTCTCTCCTGGGATGTAGAAGTAATATCCTTTAGTTTCCTTAGGATATCTCACAAATAAGCATTTATCAGTCATTGAGGAAAGCTTATCCGATGCTAATCTTTTAACATGTGATTCACATCCCCAAATCCTCAGAAAAGACATATTTGGCTTTTGCCCCGTCTATATCTCATATGGTGTCTTTTCTGTTGCTTTAGTTAGAGAACTGTTTAGCAGGAATGCAACAGTCTCAAAGCCATAACCCCAAAACAAAACTAGGACACCGCTTTGGCTCATCATTGATTGAACCATGTCCAATAGTGTTCGATTTCTCCTTTCGGATATACCATTCCATTGTGGTGTTCCTGGATGAGTGGGTTATGGAACTATTCCACTCTCCTTTAGATACTTGCCAAACTTTAGGCTCAAGTATTCACCACCTCGATCTGATCGAATGGCCTTTATACTTTTACCTAATTGGTTTTCTACTTCATTTTTAAACTCTTTGAATTTCTCAAAGGTTTGAAATTTATGTCTCATCAGATAAACATAACCATATTGGCTATGATCATCTATGAACGTAATGAAGTAGCTATAACCACCTCTAGCTTTTGTACTTAGTGGTCCACATACATCAGAGTGTATTAGGTCTAATAAGCCACTAGCCCTTTCACCCTTCTTATTGAATGGGCTTTTTGTCACTTTGCCTCGTAGGCAAGATTCACATGTGTCAAATGATTCCAAATTAAAATAACCAAGAACTTCTTCTTTGTGAAGTCTTGATATGCATTTCTCACTCACGTTTCCTAAACGATAGTGCCAGAAGTATGATGGGTTTAATTCGTTTGATTTAACCCGTTTTGTGTTTATGTTATATATGGGCTCATGACTATTTAAGTGCAGGATATATAGACCATTATTAAGCAATGCTTTTCCATAATAAATGTCATCATGATTAATAGTAATGATGTTATTCTGAATAACAAAATTAAAACCATCAATATCCAAGCAAGAAACTGAACTAATATTCATGCTAATGGCACGGACAAAGTAACAATTCTTGAGGTTTATTACAAGCCCAGATGGCAAAAATAAATCATAATCCCCAGTCACTATGGCTGCAACCCTGACACCAGTTCCAACTCAGACATTTACCTCGCTCTTGGCAAGCACCTTCCTATTTCTTAGTCCCTGCACATTAGAATAAATATGAGAACCACAGCCTGTATCCAATACCCAAGAAGTAGAAATAGAAAGGTTAACTTTTTTAACATAAATACCTAAAGTTGAGGCCTTGCCTCCATTAGTCTTCATCTCTCCCGATAACTTTGGACAATTCTTCTTCTAATGCCCAACATTCTTACAGTAGAAATATATGCCCAGAGTTTTGGGCTTTTGGGCCACTTGCTCTTTAGCCTTTAGTTAAGGTCTAACCTGTCCCTTGGTCCTAGGTTTTTGCTTGGCCTTTCCCTTGCCTTTGTTACCTTTGGCAATACCCTTTTGAACCAGCAGCACAGGGGATGTTTCCTTGACATTTTGCTCAACAGTTTTCAGCATCTTATGCAACTCAGTAATATTCTTATCCATCCCCTGCATGTAGTAGTTCATGACAAACTGGTCATAACTACTAGGCAATGACCCCAGAATGAGGTCAATAGATAACTCCTTTCGGATACCAACAACAAGCTTCTCAAGATTATCAGTAAGACCTTTCATCTTGAGCACGTGAGAACTAACTAAGGTTTTTGGGGTCATCTTGCAAGATGTTAGTGCTTTTAGTGTCACAAACCATTGGTGACAAGACTGCTCCTGAAATATTTCCTTGACGTTCCCCAAAATCTGGAAGGCTTTCTGATCTACGAATTGATTTTGCAATTATGGACCTATGGTAGCCAACATCAAATAGGTCACATCATTAGAGTCGCGCTTCTTTTTATCGAAGGCTTCCCTTCGAATAGCCGTAGCATTTCTGGCTAGTTCAGTCGGTAGAGCCCTGTCTAACACTTTCAACTTGTTCTCTTGCTTAAGGACTATCCTCAAGTTTCGAGACCAATCCAAGAAGTTGGACCCCCTTAGCTTGTCCTTTTCAAGGACAGATTGCAACGAAAAGGTTGAGTTTGTTTGATTAGCATCCATTTTATATCTACACAGAAAAATTAAGCAATATTAGACGTGAGATCTTATTAATTTCCCACAACATCACAAATTAATAACCTAATAAATAATTCGCTTGTTAGTGATTTTATCACAGACCGAGATCCATATTTCACTTTCGCCTCCGTCAGGCCAAAGACTAGGCTATTTAGGTAGGAACCATTCCAATCATATCCAATATGACTCTCGGATCTAATGGGACTAGCATTAAATGTCGGGCACTTCCCATTAATTGCCTAGGGTTGACGCATCGTCATAGACCCATGTTAAGTCCAAACCTACATTTGATGTGCTAGGCATACCATTCTTCTGCACCTACTCGCCATATAGCACACAGGAGCATTACCCTAACCTTGCCTCACAAAGATAGTCTAACATGCCCAGCTTTGGCATGACCCACGCTTC
>CAODLS010723331.1:0-10994 GCA_948243855.1 Flueggea neowawraea
CTTTCTTCTCCTGTTTTTGCATTTAAAATTTTCACAAAAAAAAGAAATGAAAAGGGGCTTCAATATACCAATAAGAAGAATATGAACGTAATGATGGTTTAATATTTCAGTTACCTTTGTAGAAACTGGAATAATTTCATCTTTGAATTTACCAGATGATGCGGCAGCAGCAGCAGCTTTTCTATGAGATTCAACCTGCACTTGCAAAGGCAGGCTGTCAAGACTATCGTATCTTTATACTTTAAAAAATTATGATAAAGTGCATGATTTATGGAACTCACAGTAGCTTGGTCTTGTTCTTTTTGTGTAACGCCATAACGCTGAGCGACATTTTCAGAAGTTATACCCATTGGAAGAAGACAATCTCTGGCTTGTGCAAAGGTGTCAGCCTGTAAATGAACTTTCATTTATAAGATACCACCACATTGATTAATCAAATATGAAGAACTGGGCTTGAATTTACTTTTGGGTTAACTTTTGGAACTCTGCCAATAAGGTCCACGGTCATAGACTCCAACCCAGCCGCGATGCCTTGGTCCCACAAAGAAAATTTGATAAGATGTTTGAGCATTCAAAGTTCATGTAAAGAAGTTCTACATTCCATGATCAACCTTAAAAATGTCATAAAATCCAGCTCTGATAGAAGCAACAACATCAGCAACTGCTTGCAGGCCAGATGAGCATTGCCTGTTGACTGTTCTGATAGGCACCGTATCTAAATGAAACAACAAATCATTCGTCAAAATTAGGTCAATACATGAATCCAAGCAGCATATTTAAAACAAGTTTTCCAAACAAAATCAAAAAATAGCAATGGTTTTTAATTTATACAGTGCATTTCCAGATGACATTCCAATGGTAATATAGTGAAGAATTGACAAAGAGAATGCAGCAGAGATACCAGGAAAGCCGGCATAGAAAGCTGCCATCCTACATTCAATCGCCCATTGTGAGCCAGGTGCCAGAACTGTGCCAACAACTATATCCCCCACTTCACTTGGATTAACATTTGTTTTCTCGACCAAGGCCTACAGCAAAATTCTATTGTCTATCAAGCTACAGCTTTAAGAACATAATGAAAAGAACTATACCAGCAAAGAAACATTTACACAAACTTACTAGGAAAGCACATTCAAAGAGTACATAATTCTGTTTATCCATTATAACCAGATATGCCTTTGACAATATCGGTCTTATCTAAATGTATTAACTCTAAATTAACCAAAATTTAAAAAAAAAATCGAAAGGATGAATTATCAAGGACGTATAACCTTGAAGACCGGTGCTAATAGATCATCAGGAAGGGTGTCCTTGAAGGCACCACGCTTGGATTTGCAAATGGCAGTACGGTAAGCACTGTCAAAATTGAAAAGTTCCATAGTGTGAGCGAAAGCAGAACGAGCAAAGACACTAACATATAGCAAACATGTGTGGCAACTAATCAAACTACATTTTCTTTTTTTTTGGCATAAATCAAAGTTACTGACGCAACAATCACAACATCATCACCAAATGCAGCTTTCCGACCATACGCAGTACTGCTCCCAGCCGCACAAATTGAAGTCTTGACAGAAAATAACCAGCAATTGGCTTCAACAAAATTATTAATTTTAAATTGAAACAAAAATGAAGAGCAAAGACAACTACTCTCAGTAAAAATCATTATTCTCATAACTTAACAGATTGTAAACTACATTGTAAGAAATATAGCCGCAAGATCATACAAACAGCAACTTCAAAGGAAAAAATATAACATCTTTAATCACTCCCCAAAAAGGATATCTTTTTCATCCTTCTTAGCACCCAACTAAGATTAAAGAAGACCTAACATCATCAATTAGCATTATATAAATAAAAAATCTTCACAACCAAAACAACTTTTATAACAATTTCAGGAACATATTATAAACTGTAATGAAACAAACATGCCCATAAAAAAAAAGCGCCTATGTAACCCAACAAAGACTTCCAGAAAGAGAAGGAAATTCATGGGTTTGAGATGAAATTGAAGAAGAACTGGGTCTCAAATGACCAAGCAGAACTTTCTGCCTGTTAAAAGCTTTGTCCATATTGTTTCTAATAAAAAAACAACACACACAAACTCTCTATGTTTCTTGAGACACTCTTTGCCTCTATAATTGCAAAGGTTGTAATAATTGGACAAAGCAAGTAGTAAGTAGATATATATACATATAAGAGAGAAGCTGGATTCTTTTTTTATTTTTTTTTAAACCAAATAAAAGAGAAGCGTTTGATCGCATATAAGAGAGAAATTGGGAGAGAATTCTGTATGTGATGGGCTTGTTTGGTTGATAGTAAGTTACGGTTTTATGAAGTATGATATGCTTAAATTTTTATTTGTTTTGATTTTTATATATTTATGATATAGTTTTTAATCTGGCATTTTTGAATTGGAAGGAGACAGAGAAGTTGAGAAAGAATTAGATGGAGCGAAAGAACAAGAGGTGAGATGACGATGAAGAGAGAGAAAGAGTCAGATGGAGAGTAGAATGAAGGTTGCCTAAAACAAAAGTGATTTTTTTATTTGAAAAATTGTAATGCCTGTTTAAGCATTTGAAAAATTATAATAGATGTTGTTTTACATCAGAAATTATAATTGCAAAAATTGATATGTGGTGTAATTTCCTCAACCACATGCAACACTTGAAATGAAAAAATAGAGCCCTTAATATTTTTGTGTGTGTTTGATAACCATTATCAGGTAATAACTTAATTGAATGAATTAAGTTAAAACCACTTAAAAGATTTTTCAGCACTTTAATGTTTGACTTAATTTTTCAACATTTAATTTTCAGTTTTATCAAATGGACCCTTGTGGTAACTAGTTTGTTGACAACAACCAGAAGATTGGATTTTGCTCTCTGCTCTCTCTTTTCCAGGCAAAAAAAAAATTGTATATATGTAGCCTTGACTTGCTCTTTCGTTTGAAGACCCAAAACTAACCGTAAATTTGAGATATTGTTCAATTACTAACTTTTAATGAACAATAATTTATTTCTTGTTTCACTATCTTTATGTATTAGGAAAAGAATTTATTCAGATAATTTGCAGGAGATAAGAGATTATTTAATAGAAAGTAAAAACATTAACATGATTTGTAAGAACAATGTGCTAAATATGTTGCGGCCGGCAAGTGCACACGGCAGCATGGTGATAGACATTAAGGTTATGTTTAGTTGAGAAAATAATTTTTTATTTTTGTTTTTATTTTTTATTTTGTTTCTGTTTTTTGAAATTTAAAAACATTCAGAAAAAGTATTTACTAATCAAAAATTCTCTTTGAACAATTTTTTTTTTATTTTTATTCTAATTTTCTAGAAAACAGTGAAAATTTTCTACAACTAAACAGACCTTAAGCCTCTCAAATCTGTTCAACCAAACCACCAATCATTTTTTAGTTTGAGTTTGAATTTTGAAATTGATGGTGAAGAGAGAGGGAAAGAGAAACAAAGTCTGAATCGACGAGAAAGACTGAATGGTCACCTGAATTTAAATTATTGAATGATATATTTTAACGATTTTAAAAAATGAATTTGTATTTTTAAGTTTGCTTGATGTTGATTGCTTCACCTGTGTTGTTGCGGGGAAATGCAATCAAGTCAGGCATATTGCTTTCTGTATTTCACTTGCTTGTTCAAATGATCTTATGGGTCATAAAATGGTGGAAAAGTTCTCTGTTTTTGAAATAGAGGTTAAATTTCTCATTGGTGGTTTAGCTGAATTCGTGAAATAAGTACTTATTATGAGTTGTGATCCTCGTGGTGTGTGGTTTTGCCAAATTAAGTACTTATATGAGTTGTCAATCTTGTGGTGTGTAGAGTTACAGTACAAGAAAATGGGGTGCAGCCTTGCAGGAGGTGGTTACTACAACGCTTGTGATTTCACTAAGCCTTACATTTGGAAACTTTCAATTAAATTAGGAAAAACATTTGTCCACATCATTTCAAAGTGCATAAATAAATTAGGAAAAACATGTGTGATTTGAGTTGAGTTGTCTCAATTTAAATCAGTTTACAAAATTACCCCTAATAGTTTAATAAACTGTTTTTAAAAGTGGATTATAGTAAAACAATTTAATAAATTTATTAGAGTTATCTAAATTGGGTTTAATCCACCCCAAAAGTAAATTTGTGGTGGGAGAATTGTCTCTAACTTATAAATCCAAAATAAATACAGATTTTAAAACTAGAATGAGTGGGTAACAAATTTGAAAGTTCATTGAGTGACAAAAAAACTCAGTTGACACGTGAAAAGGAGGTTTATATTGTGTTAGAAGTGGCTCTAATAGTATCTAAATGAGACATAATTCACTCTAAATAACATCTTGTGAGGGGATGATTGCCTCTAACTTATAAACTCAAGAGACATTTTCTTCTAGATAATGTGAGACACTTTATACCTTTAACAAGTTAAAATGTCTTCGTTCAAAACACAAAGCATTACTCAACAAGTTGAAGGTTTAAATTAAAAGACAACTGCCTCTCTTTCTACAACTTTCTTAGAGCATGTGCAATGGGACTCTCAAAACACAATCTTTCTTGAAATATAGGAATATAAAGTTGAGTAGACTATTCCAACGGGTTCCTAAACGGTAAAACAGCTACAGTAACTCACTACCTTCCTGGAGGAAAAAGTTGCTCTCTATCTAATATTTTATTATTTCTTTTTTTTTTTCCTCCTCTTGTCTTCGTTACTTTCCCACTTTTTTTGGTTGCAACCACTTCATGCTCATATCCATTCTTATTATCGTATTGATCTCCTCAAGTTGGATAATTGATAAATTGAGTGCCAATTGTTTGACAAATGGATTGATTCATCAATTTTTAAGAGATTGCTCAGATCCACGTTGAAAAATTTCTCTACAGAAGCTTTTTTCGTAACTCCTCTGCTTCTTTCTATGATCATCAAGGTTCAAGGTTAGTTTTTTTATTTACTTTATGTTGATTGATTATATTTTCTTGAATTGGGTTTCAATTTTCTGGTCATTATTGGTGTAATGTTTCATAAGATAAGATGTTAAGAAGCATCGTTGTACAATTTATCTCCAAACTTTTGTGTAATGTTTTAGCAGCAATATCTTAATAATGAAAGAGATGCAATTTGTATCCATTTGCCTCTATGCATTTCTTTGCCTCCTATGCACTGTGTTTCTTTCATGCTAAATGTACACTTCTCTTCATGGATTATTCTTCTTTTTAATGTTTGACATTTTATTTTAGTTCATTTATGTTTGATTAGGCATGTGAAGGTTCACCATGTATTTTATGCAACATCTTTACTTTATGTCCAACATGGAAAGAATATGGAAATGAGAATTGGGAATTTTCCGTTAGCTCTTTGTTTGACCATAGTCTGAGGGCATTTGTAAGACTTCAATCCGTTTGTTGAGTCCCACCTTTGCACCATCAGCTTTAGTTTCTACTCGGGATGTGAGCCCATCTACTGCAACTAATTCCTGAAGTACATGTTTTTTTTAAGCTGATGGGGTAGAGGCTGGACTTGTATCAAATCCATATCTCAATTTTAGCACATGTTTCATCAGTTGTTCCTCATTTCATGGAGTCATGTGATTAAATTTTTTTGTAAGTTCTATATGATAATGTTTAGTCCATATAACCATTTTCCTCCAGATCTCTCTCGCTTTTTTTTCCCTTAACACTTGAGTTCTTTTGAAACATAAGAAATGATATGTAATGACATGTTTCTTGTTTCTATGAGCATCAAATCTTTTTCCAGTCCTGACGGCTATTCCATTGCAACATATATAAGTTTTGTTGCCTATGTTAGAATATTTAATGAGAATACATTAAAGGTTTGAAATTTGGTTGATATCATTGATTAGTTACAATAGAATTGGATACTTTTAGGTAGTTCATCATCCTTTTAGTTAAATTCAACGTTTTCTTTATTCTATTCTCTTTGCAATTCATGATCATATTTTTAGTTTCAATATTAAATGATTTTGATGAATGACAATTCTACGCTGTACTAATTAAAGATGAATTATTATTTATATGAATAGATAATCAATTGTTTGTGGCAATAAGAATACTAAGTATGATGTGCTATGTGGAAAAAAAAAGTGTATTTGATTTTTTTTGGTCTACAATACATCTTTGTCAGACTCTACATTTCTGCAAATGAAACATCGTGGAGATTCATACTACACAAGCTTGCTTAAAATGATGATATTGATGTCCATGATGAGTATGCAACTCAAGCCAATTCATTTTCAATTTGTGAAGCTACACAAGATGAAGAAGCTTATGCATTGCATACTCAGTCTCATCTAGGCTCTTCTCAAGCAAATAAAAGAGTATGCAAATGTAATTTTACCTCAAAGGAGGACTTGATGTTAGTCTCCTCATGGTTGAATGTTAGTATGGATGCTATCATTGGAACTGATCAAAAACATCAAACATATTGGGAAAGAGTGCATGCATATTTTGAAGAAAATAGGAAATTCTCTTCTGATAGGAATGCGAATTCCTTGATGCATTGTTGGCCTGTCATCCAGTTTGTTGTTAGTAAGTTTCAAGGGTATTTCAACCAAATTGAAGCAAGAAATCAAAGTGGAATTACAAAACAAGATAAGGTAAATATGAGATCATTTAATTAATTCCATATCAATTATTTTTCTACTTATCATTTAACCTCATTGAATTCAGATATGTCAAGCATTTGAGATGTATAAGAGATTACACAAGATGTCATTTCCTTATATTTATTATTGGAATGTACTACGCTATGCTCCCAAATTTTGTGAAAAAAGGCATCTTAAAGAAAAAAAAAACAGAATTTCAGATAGTGGAAGCCCAACATTTTCAACTAATACAATTTAATAAATCTTGAAGATAATGACACCGACAACAATGAGCTTGTCAACAATCAACCGATTGGAAGGAAAGCTGCCAAATAATGTGCAAAAAAAAGTAAGGGCAAAATTACAAGTGTTGAAGATGACACAAATGAAATTTTAATTGAATTAAGAGATTCCCAAAAGCAACAAAGGGATGATAGAAAAGCTACCACTGCTGAATTCTTGAAGATAGAAAAAGAAAGGGAAGAACGTGAAAAGAAAAAAGAAGAACGAGAACAAATGTTATATGAACAAAGAATTCTAGCTATTGATACCAGTAATATGAGTCAATATGAAGTGGAATATTATGCTTCTTTGAAAGAAGCTATAATTGAGAAGAGACGGAATGTCGATTTTATGTTGTAAAACAACTGCTTCTTTCCTCAATTGGATTACTTTTTGGATAGTGTAAATATAGTTGCAAGAACATTAGAGTTGTCATGAAGCAACAAGAGGAGTATATTGTTAACACTTTTGCAATTTTAATTTTTTTGCTCTTTTGGGACATATATGTTGTATGTAAAACTTCTAGGCTCCATGGCATGTTAACAGGTACAATCTATTTTATGTATAAAGCTTGATCTTGATATATGAGTGTATATGGCATTTGTTAATCCATGAATCTCTTAAGACTTTCGATAGCTGTATTAGCACCAAGTCTCAAGTATTCATCCACAGCATCAGCTGTCACTCCATATGTAAGCATTCTTAAGGCTGATGTTATTTTCTGAAGTGATGATAGGCCAAGAACTCCAACTGCATCGGTTCTTTGAGCAAAGTTTTGGTCATGCAATTCAACAACTTCTTGTATTCGAAAAAATAATGGCATGCGCATACGAAATCGTCTATGAAAAATATGATCAGAATATACTAGATTCTCAGAAAAATAATCACGATATAACCTATTATGACCGTCAAATCTATTACGATCGATGGCACGGTGGTTGAAGATAGACCCTCTGTGATGCGAATTTTGATTCATTGATTGGTTCATGCGTTGAACAGAAATTGCTGCAACAGCCCATGCAGTTTCATCATCATCATCATCTTCTTGTTCTAGCATATTAAATACAAATCTAGTGGAAGACATGTCTTGAAGATTGCAGTGGCGATTAATTATTAGAAGCTATACCAGTGAATTGATTGGTAGAAGCTATACTGACCATTTGTTTTCAGGTTCACCAAAATAAATTTCACCAGTCTCATAAAATATAAGAGGCACACCATCAATTCATACCCCCTTCCTATTATTTTTCATGCTAACCTTTCATTTAAAATTTACACAAACACAATATAAATAATTTAATATGCAAGGTGTAGGTTGTCTTACATATCATAAGAAAATAAAAAAGAAATCTTTTTAAAATTACCTGTTAAATGAGTGGAGCAAATTTCTCTAAAGCTTAGGTATAAGATAAGATTGTGTGATGAATTGTAGAATTAGTATTGAGAAAATTATTAAACTCAAATCAGTAGAGGATATTAAATAATTTGTATAAGATATGAAGGAAAACTTACAGTGTCGACGCTGAGACTGACTAGAAAGACAAAGAGAATATTGTTTTCACGTTTGAGTTTAGGTCGAGCATTGAAGCAACAAAGAAAATTGAAGGAAAGGATTGCATAGAGATTTCCGTTGATTTACCTCTTTTATTTTTATTTTGATAGTTGAAGAGAATGGTAGTTCAATTTTATTAATAAAATAATTAAGTTTTTTTTGAAATTAATAAAATAATTAAGTTGGAAGTGAGATATGAAACATGATTGGAGTGTACATAAAATTTAAAATAAATAAAAATAAAAAGTTAAATAAAATATAATTATTTAGAAAGTCTAATAAGAGAATGGTTGAACATGCTTTTACTTCTGTGGAAGCTTCTCTCTCAGTGACCACCCCTCTGTTCGATTCACTTTTTTTGGGCCTTTTTGGCCGGACAGGGTCTTCCATGACCTTGTTTGCTTCTCTTTGTTTTTAACTTCATGTCCTCCATGTTCATCTTTATCATATTTTGTGGTTTTTGCCTCTTTTGTCTCCCTTGTGGAGTTTCTCTCCAATATAGAGGAAATCAATCTTTCTTTTAATGAAGTTTGTGATTCAGATCTGGAGACGAGGGCTTGGTTGGCTTTCTTCTCAGTAATGGTAAATCCTTTGTGGTAAAGGTTACTTCTCTACTATTGCAGAATGCTAGTTGGAGCAATCCCATATTTGAATTCATTATGTTGTGCTTCTCTGTGTTGGGAAGTGTTAGAGTATAATTGATAGATCTAAAGTTGCAACAGCGGGATTCGACAAGTCTAGGAGCTACGGAGCCCTCACTGGTGGCGTCTCCGACGCATTCCTATAGGTCAGAAGTTCTGTTCAGTCAACAGGCTAGGTCTCAGTCATATTAGTCATGTTCTTTGTTGCAAACCCAAATTCATAGGTAGTAAATTGTATTTCCCTCTTAATTGGACTATGTTTTGTAATCCTTCTTGTAATTTTTGGATCTAATTAATAATATTTTGGCTCTTTCTGGAAGAAAAAAAGTTCGACGGTTTATATCAAATTTCAACCATTTGTAAGTACCCAAATTGTCCCGCACGACTAACCTCTCTTGTGGTTAGCCCCATGCGTAAATTATAGTAATTAATTCAGTAGTTGTGTTTTTTAAGATAAGTTATTTTTTATTAAAATAAATGACATTTTATAAAATTAAGAAATTTTTTAATATTTTTTTATATTTATTTTTTTATTAAATTATTACACAAAATATTTTGTCATATTCTCATTAAAATTAATAAAGCTAATATAATAAATTATTACTATAATTAATATAGTTTAACCATTTTTTTAATATATATGTTAAAACTTTAAAAAACACTCTTTGAAAAAAGAAAGGAGTATTTAAACATACATCTCATTCAATTAAAGTCATCTTTAACAATAAAAAGTCGAGAATTCGATTTCCAACAAGAGCCAATATAAAACAAAAAAATAGTAATTGTTCTAATTTAGAGATCACCTCACCTTGACAAAAGTTGTACTTAGGGAAGCAGGTAAATCAACGGAAACCTCTATGCAATCCTTTCCCATTTAACAGAATGTACATACATCATAAAATTTGTAATCCTAATACCTCTTTTGTCATTCTCCAATGCTTTTGTTACAAAAGAATAAACCAATGAAGGGAAAGATAAAAAAGAAAAAACAAGAAAACAGTAAGGTACCAAATCCGGAATATGCTCAACTCTTGAAGCTTTCATCCTCAGCCGTAAATCCGGTACTTGTGATGGTTTGACGAGACAGCTATACGTTTACACGGTGACAGATTCATGATGTTTGATTTCCCTTTGCCTGTCTTGCCTGCAAATTATTACTACTCTTCGCCTGAAGTGCCATGGACATTGTACGCAATCTATTTTTTATCTCTGTAAATGTCGGCCTAGATTCCGGGTCCGGTGACCAGCACTATTCCATTAAATTCCTCCATTCTGGATCACAATTTTTTGGAATTGTTGGTCGAAGAGTGTTCTTGACAATTCCACCTTCACAATGATTCAACAAACCAAAAAGCAAGCATTAAATCTCATGCTTCTAGCTATAAGACATATCCATGTTTACATTAAGCTTTGTGTTCTTGACAATGTTATAGGGTGGTTTTGCAGAAGCAAAATGGGAAGATTATTTATATACAGATCGAATATATTTCGAAATTATTTATGGAGATCCCACAAAAAAACTCGAACAAAAATGCTAAGAAATGAAAAGGCATTAAAACTGATACAAAGACAGATTTCTAGTCACCAAATTTTAAGTTGTGATTCATGATTCAACATTCTAATAGATTAACAAGTAATATCTCACCGATAATGGCACCACAATGCATGTCGGCATAAGGCTCCTCCCGTGTCAATATCTCCCACAATGAAATGCCAAATGAGAAAACATCAACCTGTTGAGCCAACTACCGTACAGATTATTGCTTTGCCAATACATGTCAGTTCTTCCAGATTAGTGAGATATATAATGACAGGGATTAACAAACCTTCTCAGAAACTCGGCTGCTGCTCCCATTTAACAATTCCGGTGCCATCCATGGGAGAGTTCCCCGAACACCACCAGATACTAGAGTAT
>CAODLS010723388.1:0-10197 GCA_948243855.1 Flueggea neowawraea
AGTAATATGCTCACAACTTCTCCAATTTCTTTTTATTATTCTTGGGATCAAGTGTTGTACACAACTTGAGCAAAAAAGAGATTCCTTTAGATCTACCGCTTAACGACATAATTTTGTGCAACAAATCAAGTATATTTTAGCGTTACCCATGACTAGTAATATGCGCACAACTTTGCCAATTTCGTCCTATTACGCTTGCGATCAATTGTTGTACACAACTTGTGTAAAAAAGAGATTCCTTTACATCTGACACTTAACGACATAATTTTGTGCAACAGATCAAGTATGTTTTAGCATTACCCATGACTAGTAATATGCTCACAACTTGACAAATTTCGTTTTATTATGCTTGCGATCAATTATCGTACACAACTTGCGCAAAAAAAGAGATTCTTTAGATATGCCACTTAACGACATAATCTTGCACAACAAACAAGTATGTTTTAGCATTACCCATATCTAGAAGTATGCTCACAACTTGGCCAATTTTGTTCTATTATGATTGCGATCATGAGTCATACACAACTTGCGCAAAAAAAGAGATTTCTTCAGATATGCTACTTAACAACATACTTTTGTGCAACAAATCTAGTATATTTTAGCATTATCCGTTAGTAGTAATATGCTCACAACTTGGCCAATTTTGTTCAATAATGATTGCACAACTTGCGCAAAAAAGGGATTTCTTCAGATATGCTACTTAACGACATACTTTTTCGAAACAAATCAAGTAAGTTTCAGCATTACCCATGACTAGTAATATGCTCACAACTTCCCCAATTTCCTTCTACTACGCTTCTGAACAATTGTCGTGCACAACTTGCGCAGAAAAGTGATTCCTTTAGGTCTGCCGCTTAACGACATAATTTTGCACAACAAATCAAGTATGTTTTAGCGTTACCCATGACTAGTAATATGCTCACAACTTTGGCTATTTTGTTCTATTACGCTTGCGATCAATTGTCGTACACAACTTGCGCAAAAAGGAGATTCCTTTAGATCTGCCACTTAATGACATTATTTTGTGCAACAAATCGAGTTTGTTTTAGCATTACCCATGAGTGGGGATATGCTCACAACTTTGCCAATTTTTTTCTATTAAGCTTGCGATCAATTCTCGTACACAACTTGCTCAAAAAGAGATTTCTTTAGATCTACCACTTAACGGCATAATTTTGCACAACAGATCAAGTATGTTTTAGCATTAGCCATGACTAGTAATATGCTCACAGCTTGGCCAATTTCGTTCTATTACGATTGCGATCATCTGTCGTAAACAACTTACGCAAAAAAGAGATTTCTTTAGATATGCTACTTAACGACACACCTGTCACGACCCGTTTCTGGACCATGACCGGCGTACGACGCGAACCGTCTATGGGAGCCCGACCCATATCGCACAAGCCTCATAGAATCAGAAACTGTACCCATTCGATTATTCAATAAGCATTTTCAGAGAAACGTTGGAGGAAAATCATAACCATTTGTATGGAAATAATATTTAACAAAATATTTAATATATGTAAAATATTTACAAGGCAAATAAGTCGCATATTAGTATACAAAACAAAACATAGACCCCATAACCCAACAACATGTCAAATATGGAGCTCCAATGCAAATAAAATAGCCCGACCAAGATGTGGTACTAACCAAAACGTCAAGGTCTCACTGGGTGTAGATGCAAAAATGCTGCCAAGTCTAGTCAATCTGTAACAGGAAAACAACGCAACACAGAAAAACATTTGAAAACTAGCACATGCGGTATACGACAAGTATACATCCATTCACACTATATACATGTATGGTTGCTAAGAAAACATTTCAAAATCATTTGCAATAAAAGCAAACACATACACTTTGGTGAAATACTACCAATAGTATTATGTTTTTCTGAAAATATCATATATTTATCATGGGAGCATAGGAAATCGCGGTGTGGTCTATACCACTCTCCCACGTATAATGATCGCGGACTCTACCACCGAGGCCTGGGTAACATGGCTACCGTCACAACATGCATTGGTATACCAAAGGCTACGCACCTTGTAGCAAAGGTGTCCCACAATCAAAAACATATCAAAGCCATGCATCTCTCATCGTCAAAACAAGTGAAAAACATATATATATATATATATATATATATAACTTTCTTGAGAAACAAAACCATGAATAATTATTCACCTATTATGTTTTCATATATTTAACAAATCCTTAGATTAGTCAAGTACACAACTAAGTGATAACACATCAAAAACATATACAGTTTCGAGACACAGCCTATGTGTCTGAAACTGTCATCCACTCACTTGGATGTCCAAGCTCTAGGAATCCAATCAAAGACCGCTGGTGCGTTGCTGTTGGTGCTGGCAAGCACAAGATGCTGTAACAAAGACAACATAATAATCATCAAATATGGTACTGTGGCCTTATTGAATGTATGGGTTCAATGCAATGCATATGCCAAACTCTCAACTGAGTTATTCCTAACTAACTGAAAACCCCCAAGTGCTCTAAACATCCTTAAAAACATGAATCTTACATTCTTTGTCCCAAAACAGATCATGATCATTGGGAATCAACATTCTCAATCTTGGATCAATTGCACCTCAAATTACAAATCATCAAATCCATCCAAATCAACCATGATTATGGTATCTTTAACTCATACTCATCAATATATAACAGAACTCAAGTCCAAATAACTCAGAAATCTATGAAAATCCAAACCCTAGCTTTGATTATACCCATATCACACAACCACAAAACTCCTAAAACCAAAGCTAAAATCTATTGATCCCAACCTCAGTCAATCATAACTTAACATCGAACAACTCCCAAACTCTCAGAAACATAGAAATCAAAAACATCTGAAAATCTTAGCTAAAACCCTATACAATTGATTCATGATAAAATCAAGAAAAAGAAAGGATCAAGGAGTAATTCTTACCTTAAAGATCCAAGAGGAATCAAAGAAAAGCAAGAGAAGGAAAGAAAATGGAAAGAGATGATTCAGAGAGTGTTTTCGATGGTGAAGAGTGAATTCTGATGGAAAAAGAACAGCTGGAGGTATTTATAGCCTCACACAAACGACCTGCCACGTTGCACCTATAACATTCCAAAAGGAATGCATCTACGTGCGCAGTACTCCTTCTACGTGCGTAGTCTGGCATCTACATGGGTTGTACCATCCTCAATGCACGCAGACGTGCTAAGCTGATGATTTCCCATCCTTCAGACCAATATCTACGCACGTTCTACTATGTACAATGTACACAGTTCTTCTTTGTCACTCACGGTGCACGTTCCAAGAACATGCAACGCACATTGAATCTTTCCAACGCACACAGACGTGCTGAGGCACATCCACGGCCTATCTCAAACGTCGATCAATGTACGCAGAACTCATCATCTACACACAGAGACGACCTCCTAAATCTCCAACGCAAGCAGAACGCACGTGGGACGCTTCCAGCCGAAACTAACCCTAAAAAAATCAAGATTCCTCAGATCCCTAACATCCCAAAACTAGACAAAATGCTATAGTAGTCCGACTGTAACAGTGGGGGATATTACATACTTCCCCCTTCAAAAGAAATTCGTCCTCGAATTTTAAAATAATTGAAATCATACTAAGATCAATACTAACCTCTTGAGTTAAAGTAACCCAGCTAACTATCAACTAGCTAACCACCATGCAATCATGCAAAAACAAATATGCAAAGACAGATGACGACACTGACCTAGGAATCAACAGAAATAAACAAATGCAGATATCTGCGCCGTATCTCATCCTCAGACTCCCAAGTAGCCTCCTCTATAGAATGATTCCTCCAAATCACTTTTACTGATGCTATCTCCTTATTTTGCAACTTTTAACTTGCTGATCAGTGATCCTTACGGGATCCTCTTCGTAGGATAAATCAGGTCGGATCTCAAAAAACTGAGGTGTCAGAACTTGAGATGGATCAGGAACATACTTCCTCAAAAGTGATATATGAAACACCGGACGAACATAAGCAAATTGAGGCGGCAACGCCAACTCATACACAACAGACCCTATACGGCCAATAATCTCAAATGGACCAATATATCTCGGACTCAACTTGCCCTTCTTCTCAAATCTCATTACACCCTTCATTGGTGAGATCTTAAGAAATATATGGTCTCCAATTTCAAATTCTAGATGCTTACGCTTTGGGTCTGCGTAACTCTTTTGTTGACTATGAGTGGTCTGGATCCTCTGCTGAATCATTCTGACTTTCTCAGTAGTTTCCAAAATAACATCTGGTCCAAGTGTCCCTCTCTCTCCTACCTCAGCCCAACATAAGGGAGACCTACATTTCCTACCATATAACGCCTCGTAAGGGGCCATTTCGATACTCGAATGGTACAAGTTATTGTACGCAAATTCAATCAATGGCAAGTCAGAATCCCAACTCCTACCAAAATCCATAGCGCATGCTCTCAACATATCTTCTAAAGTCTTTTCGTATAGGTAATGCCTTTAAATCTTAAGTGCAAACACAACTATCGCTAACTTTAAGTCATGTGTCGGATAATTTTGTTCATGCCTCTTAAGCTGTCTCGAAGCATATGCAATCACTTTTGCATGTTGCATCAACACACAACTCAATCCTCTTCTCGAGGCATCACAATACACTACAAACCCTCTGGAACCCGATGGTAAAACTAATACTGGTGCACTCGTCAAACATTCCTTAAGCTTCTGAAAACTCTCTTCGCACCTATCAGACCAAACAAATTGAATTCCCTTTTGTGTCAATCGAGTCATAGGGGCTGCAATCCTGGAGAAATCTTGGACGAACCTGCTATATAATACCTAGTCGTGCCAAGGAAACTCCGTATCTCTGTAACGATATTAGGTCTCTCCCAATGGAGTACTGCCTCTACTTTCGTCAGATCCACCTCGATCCCATCTTTAGACACTACGTGTCCCAAAAATGTCACTTGACTAAGCTAGAACTCGCACTTCGAGAACTTTGCATACAGCTGATGCTCCCACAAAGTCTGTAAGACTGACCTCAAGTGATCCTCATGTTCTTCTCTACTCCTTGAATATACCATAATGCCTTTGATAAATGCTATAATGAATCGATCTAAGTATGGTCTAAACACTCTACTCATCATATCCATGAATGTTGTTGGTCCATTAGTCAACCCAAACGACATCACTAGGAATTCATAGTGTCAATACCTAGTTCGAAAAGTTGTCTTCAGAATATCCTCTCCCTTAACTCTCAGCTGATGATATCCCAATCTCAAATCGATCTTAGAAAACCACTACGCTCGCTATAGCTGGTCAAATAGACTGTCTATCCTCGGCAGTGGATATCGGTTCTTCACCGTCACCTTATTCAACTGCCGGTAATCAATACACATTCAGAGGGTCACGTCCTTCTTCTTGACAAATAACATTGGAGCATCCCAAGGTGAGACACTAGGTTTGATAAATCCTTTGTCCAACAACTCTCTCAATTGGTTCTCCAGTTCCTTCAACTTAGCTGGCGCCATCCGATATGGTAGAATTGATATCGGATCGGTACCAGGTTGTACCTTAATAGCAAATTCAACCTCTCGCTCAGGAGATAATCTTGATAAATCTTAAAGAAATACATCAGAGAACTCCCGTACCCTAGGTACGTCCTCCAACTTCAATCCCGAACTAATCGGCTATGTAAGTACAAAAGCTAAGTACGCCTTACTGCCACGACGAATCATCTTTTCAGCTCTAACGGCCGATACATACCCTTGCATAATGCTGTCACGCTCACCTTGATAACAGAATTCACTCTAACCTGGCAGTCGAAACATACTCTTTTCGCAAAACAGCCAAGGTAGCGTGCCAAGTTGAAAGCCAATCCATACCAAGCATAACGTCGAATTCCCCAACATCTAACAAAATCAAGTCAGCTATCAACTCGGCCCCTCAACAGCAATCACACAATCTCGGACTCTAGACTTAGTTAGCATCTTACTACCCAAAGGTGAAGATGCTTCCAACAAAGAGTTTAACTGACTCAAAACTAACCCTGCTCGTTCTACAAAATATGGTGTGACAAACGAATGCGATGCACCGGAATTAAATAATGTGTATACAGAAATACCAGAGATAAGTAACGTACCAATTACTGCAGCATTGGAGGTCTGACCCTCCTGACGTGTCAGATGATAAACTCGGGCCTGTCCACCAGTAGCACAGCCACTCAGTCCGGCCTGACCATGACCGCTGCCTCGTCCACTATGGCTACAAGCTCCTGAATCAGTGATACCATGGCCTGTTCCTCTGCCAACTCTCGTGCTAGCAGTGCCCGAACCTTCTACTACCGACTGCGATCCTAACTCACGTCTCAGAAGACATTTAACAATCTTGTACCCATACTGCCTACAGTGAAAACAAAGTCCTGTGGCCCTAACACAAGTACCAGAGTGTCTCTTCCCACAAGCCTCACAAACTGCTTGTGAGGCTCCAACAATCTGAACCCCAGTATGCACAATTGGTTGTATCACGATGCTGCTCTAAGACTCCTGCCTCTATCTCCAAAAGGAACACCTGCATCTGTGGTTCGACTGACTACTCTAGCCACGACCCTGCTGGCCTCCAGAGGCACTATCAATCTTTGCCCTCTTGGGCTCCTTCGGCTGTCTCTCATCCTGATACTCCATACCTCTTGCAGCCTCTGAAATCTGAGCAATAGTGGTCAACCTCTGGGTTGCTACCACCCTCCTAATCTTAAGTATCAACCCATTCAGAAATTTCCTTGCTAAGGCCTCTTCACTACGGCCATTTGCTGATGCATATCTGCTCAGCTCCTTAAATTGGTCTTCATACTCACTAATAGTCATACCAGGATCGTGGCAGAACTCACTGAACTCGTCTGCCTTTCTATCCCTCTCACTCAAAAGAAGAATGGATAGTGTGAGCTCACTCTTAAACTCTTCCTAGGAAGATATCCCTCTAAGCCTCCGATCTTGCCACCATCTAGCGGCTCGACCGTCCAATAGAAATGAGGCCAATCTAACCTTTGCCATATCATCGGTAAGCTCCATCGCCTCAAAACATTGCTCAACCACGAAGGTAAAATCTTGGGGATCCTATCCCAACTTCCCCAAAAATTTCGGAGGAGAAAGCTTCATAAACCTAGCGAAACGAGACTCACCATCTGACTAAGGTACTGCCAGAGTCACAGCAGGTGCAGGTGCAACTATCTCTGGCTGGGATGAAGGAACATATGGTGATGCTGTCATTGGCAGAACTGGCTGACCTTCATTTGCCTGACCAGCTAACAAAGCCTCAACTCGCACCAAAACCTGAGTAAACCCCTCTAAAACATCCATCTGACCTGCAGGTTGTGGTTGAGGTGCTAGTGCCGCAACCTTATGTACACTAGCTGCGTCAGGATGGCCTGCTATAGACTGATCTACTGCCTCAACTGGGACACGCCTAGATCTCCCACGACCTCTACCAGCGACCTCAGTTATGACCTCTGTCCATATCTACAAAGTAATATATATGCAAATAAATATGCATGCAGCTGCCACAGTATCTGAACGAAATCAAAGAATATTCAGAGGCAATTTGACCGACTCAATCAAAGACACCTAGGCTCCACACCGACCCCAGACTATACGATAACCTAGTGCTCTGATACCACCTTTGTCACGACCCGTTTTTTGACCATGACCAGTGTACGAGGTGAACAGTCTATGAGAGCCCGACCCATCTCACGCAAGCCTCATAGAATCAGAAAATCTACCCATTCAATTATTTAATAAGCATTTTCAGAGAAACGCTGGAGGAAAATCATATCCATTTGTATGGAAATAATATTTAACAAAATATAATATATATGTAAAACATTTAGAAGGCAAATAAGTGCCAGATCAGTATACAAAATAAAACATATACCCTATAACCCAACAACATGTCGAATGTGGAGCTTTAATACAAATAAAGTAGCCCGGCCAACAGGCGCTACTAACCAAAATGTCAAGGTCTCACTGGGCGTAGATGCATAAATGCTGCCAAGTCTAGTCAATCTGTAATAGGAGAACAAGGCAACATCGAAAAACAAAGGGGTCATAACCCAGTGAGGGACTACACTCTAGATCGCCTCATACGTGCCTCACAAAGATTGGTTTGAAAACCATTTGAAAACTAGCACATGCGGTATACGACATATATACATACATAGTATGGTTGCCAAGAAAACATTTCAAAATCATTTCCAACAAAAGCAACACATACACTTTGGTAAAATACTACCAATAGTATTAGGTTTTTCTGAAAATATCATATACTTATCGTGGGACCATAGGAAATCGTGGGGTGGTCTATGCCACTCTCCCATCGTACAATGATCGTGGACTCTGCCACTGATTCATAATCCAACATGTACCAGGCCAGGGTAACATGGCTACCGTCTACCTCGATAGCTAGGTCACAACATGCATTGGTATACCAAAGGCTACTCACCCCATAGCGAAGGTGTCCCACAATAAAAAACATAATCAAAGCCATGCATATCTCATCATCAAAACAGGTGAAAAACATATATATATATATATATATATATATATATATATATATAACTTTCTTCAGAAACAAAACCATGAATACTTATACACATAATCCGTTTTTATATATTTAACAAATCCTTAGATTAGCCAAGTTCACAACTAAGTGATAACATATAAAAAACATATACAGTTTCGAGACACAGCCTGTCACGACCCAAAGTCGGGCCATGACCGGCGTATGGGGTGGATAGTCTATGGGAGCCCGGCCCATCTCGTACAAGCCTCAGAGTTACAAATAACTACCCGTTCATTCATTATTAACCAATTTTGTTAAAACAATATAAAACCATTTTATAAGAAAATATATAATTCATATGAATAATATTAAAATAAATATTACATAAGTGTGTAAAACATATTAGGTAAAGGTAAGTAAATATTTATCTCAAAATACAAAACGTGAAAATCTGATAACCCATACTATATCAGCGTGGAACTCTAAGCAAAAGAGGAGAGCCTGGACAAAAGGGTGCCACTCATAAAAATATATTGGTGCCAACTCCAAGTCAACCTGGAAATGTTAAAGAATGAGTAAAACTCAGTGAGGAATTACACTCCAGATCGCCTCACACGTGCGTCACAGAGTCTGGTTTGAAAACAGTTGGAAATACCACACACAATATATTTATATACGTACACCTACGTATACACTCTAAGAAATAATATTCTTTTAAAAACAATTTCTGAAATTCTTTGCAAAACAGAGCAAACAACATGGAACAGACAAAATACAGAGTATACATATATAGAGTGTATAATAGATGTGGATAGGGACTAGAACAGACAGATACAGAAGGGGACTGGGCCACCCATCAGATCAAACAGATCACGTGGTCTGGTCGGACGCACGACTACAATATTACCCTGGTAACTGGGCCTTCTCAAGGCATTGATATACTAAAGGCTACGCTGCCTGACAACTAGGTGTCCCGTAATCCAAATATATAAATAACTATCTATATATATATATATATATACCATATGTTAAACCAAAGTCAAATTTTAGTAATCACATAAGTCAGATTATTAAATAGCCAAACCATTATTAAGTCAGATTTCATATATATAAACCGAACACAGCAAAAACATAATGGTTTTCAAAAGACAGAGCCTATGTGTCTGAACCTGCTATTCTCTAACTTAAGAGTCCAAGCAAAATTCATCGGTCAATCTCCGCCGGTGGGTAGCTGCTCGTGCTGGCAAACACAAGGAGATGTACAGACATAATCAAACAATTATCAAAATGTGGTACTACAATGATACCAAATGCATGATATGCAAATGCAACTGTAGACCCTCGAAGTCACCCAAAATATAATTCGAAAGTGAATCCGTCACTTTCGACCCAAAATTCAATATCCACGTAAAATAACAGTTTGATCCCCGATCAACATAAAATTACATTTTAGTCTCCGAGACTTGGTAATTTATGAAATTGTTTCTGAGGTACCCTGGGATTACCAACTCGCATTTCATAAGTCAGAATCTCCAAATTCTATCCCGAACTCTTAGAAATCGCGAATTAAATTCTGATTCGTAAAATTACAAGTCACTCCCTATAACTCCAATAATCACAATTCATCCCTTAACTCTCTA
>CAODLS010723404.1:0-20765 GCA_948243855.1 Flueggea neowawraea
TAGTTGAATTCAGTCACACTCATAGCATGGTGCTTACTTGTAAGTCTAAACTTAACAGTACCTTCACTACCACCAGTAGAATCGGCCTTCATATCAAACTCAAAAGTCGTATAAATTCCCAAACCAGTTCAGAATAAGTTGGCAATTCTAACTCATTAAAAACAATTAAATTGACATTGCACACCAAGTCGACAAATCGATCAGCAATTTTAAAATAGGTAAGAACAAATGGATCTACCTATCGAACTAGATTAATAACCATGGTACGTACCTTTTCCAGTGTCTCACGATGAAATTTCCTTGTGAATCTGAAGAAATTATTGTTCATATTATTTCTCCAAACTCGGCGTCCTTGTCGACATCGACTTTTGCGTTGCCTCCATTTAGGCTGTGGGTTGTCATCGTCAGAAGCATCAGCAAAGGGCCATAGTGATGCAACCGGTGGAGTAAGAGGGCAGCGTGATGGCCTGGCTTGGGGGTCTTCAGCCGGTTGTTATGTTGGCCACCAATAAAGACAACCTTGAGGTCAGTCTCTGTATCAGAGGAAGAAGAGGATGCCTCGGTTATTGGAGGTGGAGGATGATTACAGATCCATGTGGAACGACGAGAAGGAAGAGTCGCATCATTGGGTTGAGCACGGTGGTTCAGCGGGAACGACTGAAGGTGGCAGATGACGAGATGATCTGACATCGAGGAGACCACCCGACGAGCTTGTGCTTTAGTATAAGGCATGGTGGTAGGTGCTTGAGAGCTAGCATTTGGTGGTAGAAATGACTATATCGAGTCTACAGGGGATAAGAAGAAGAAAGTTTTGGAGTTGTGAGGGTTTATGGTCCCAAACTGATCCAATTAGGTATAAAAATTGGGTTCAGAAGGCCAAAATGCCCACAAGCCGGAATTGCCCTCATTTTGTTAAAAAAGACGCTGTGTAAGTGGGCTTGGTGGTCCTTCACTAAACAACATCGTCCAGGTAAGTGAGGACCGCATCTTGCAATGCGCGCCGTTTTGACTTAAACGATAGCGTTTTGACTTCTTTTTTTTTTTCAAAATGCTGTCGTTTCTTTTCGAGGCTTGCTTCCTTATCACACGCGTCTCACCAGCCTTCCCCACACTTAGTCTTCAAGTCTTGTGATTTCTATTACCTCATCATGCATGCCATTCAATTTTTCACATTGAAATTCAACCTAACTTAAAGTCAAGTGCGATTAAATCTTCAAGAATTATAAGATAAAGCATGAAGGTGTAAAGTTTGTTGGATCAATCAAACAACAAAATTTTTAAATGATCAAAATAAAAATAATAAAAATCTTGGGTTGCTTCCCAAAAAACGCTTCTTTAACGTCGTTTTAGCTGGACTTAGGTCACACTCAGTTGTAATGAGTTTCAGAAATATAATCTACCTCAACTGAATGTGTCACAAACCCTTCATAAAATGGTTTCAAACGCTGCCCATTCACTTTAAAGGTATTACCTGTCTTGATGCTTTGGATATAGACGACGCCTTGAGAATAAACATGAACAAACACAAATGGACCAACCTATTTCAAACGAAGCTTTCCTATAGAAAGTTTCAAAATGAAATCAAAGAGAAGTATCTTTTGACCCACCTTAAGTTGCTTGTGCACGAGTTGGCTATCATGAAAAGCTTTGGATTTGGCCTTGTAAGTTGACTCATTCTCATATGCGTGATTCATGATCTCTTCAAGCTCTTGAAGTTGCAATTTCTGCTGCTGCCCCGCTTCCTGAAAATTCATATTGCATTCTTTTACAACCCAAAATGCCCTGTGTTCAATTTTAACAGGAATGTGACAAGATTTTCCATACACAAGACGATAAGGTGGCATACCTAAATGAGTCTCGTAGGCACTTTTGTGAGCCCAAAGTGCATCATCTAAACGTTGACTTCAATCCTTTCGATTTGGGTAAACGGTTTTCTCCAAGTTGCCTTTGATAATCTGGTTAGAAACTTCATCTTGCCCATTTGTTTGTGGATGGTAAGTAGTGGATACTCGATGTGTAACATCATATTTCTTGAACAAATTTTCCACCATTTAATAGCAAAAATGAGTACCTCGATCACTAATGATGGCCTTGGGAGTGCCGAATCTGGCAAAAATGTTAGCCTTCAAGAAATCTAGAACAACTTTAGAATCATTAGATCGGATAGCTTTCGCTTCCACCCACTTCAAACATAATCAACAGTAAGAATAATATATTGATTGTCAAAAGATGATGGAAAATGACCCATAAAGTCAATACCCCAAACATCAAATATTTCACAAACAAGTATGGGTGTTTGAGGCATATCATTCCTTTGGTTTATATTTCCAACATGTTGACAACGATCACAAGCTTTGCAAAATACATAATAATCTTTAAAGATTTTGGGCCAGTACAAACCATATTCAAACACTTTCCTTGTTGTTCTATTCGAGCCAAAGTGACCTCCACAAACTGAAGAATGACAGAATTGCAAAATCAAAGAGATTTTAGATTCGGGTACATACCTGCGAATAATCTAATACGATCACATCTTCCAAAGGTATGGATAGTCCCAAATATAATATTTGGCATCACTCCTCAGTTTATTCTTTTGGGATCTGTTGTAACCTTCAGGAGGACTATGGTTAATCAAATAATTAACAATATCAGTGTACCATGGATTACGACATGGTCATGTCGTAGTGATCACGTATAGGTGTGAATTAGAAAACTCTGCAGAGATCTCAATTTCTGATTCTAGAATGTTGGGCAACCTACTGAGATGGTCAGCCACCAAATTTTTTGCTCGTTTCTTATCTCTAACCTCAATATCAAATTCTTGCAACAACAAAACCCATTGAATTAACACTGGCTTTGCATCCTTTTTGTTCATTAAGTACCTAAAGGTTGCATGATCTGAATGCATTATCACCTTTGTACCCAAAAAATAAGACCTCACTTTTTCCAAGGTAAACACAATAGCAAGCATAAAATTTTCAGTTGTTGAATAATTTTCTTGAGCTGGGTCAAAAGTCTTGGACGCAAAGTAGATCTCATGTGGGTCTCGTCCAACTCTTTGACCAAGAACTGCGCTTGCTACATGGTTTGAAGCATCACACATCAATTCGAAAGGAATATTCTAATCAGGAGTTTACAAGATGGGTGCAAAGATCAACTTTTCTTTCAAAACGTCAAAAGCCACTTTGTAGGAATCATCAAACTCGAAGGTTTCATCTTTCTTCAACAAATCACTCAACGAATGTGCAATCTTTGAGAAGTCTTTAATGAATCTCTTATAAAAACCTGCATCGCCAAGAAAAGAACGAACTTTTTACACATTTATGGGGTAAGACAACGATTTGATGACATCAATTTTAGCCATATTGACCTCTATACCTTTTGCCAAAATCACATGACCTAAAATAATACCTTGATCAACCATAAAATGACATTTTCATAATTAAGCACAAGATTCATTTCAATGCACCTTTTCATAACTTTATTCAATTTTTCCAAACAAGATGTGAAAACATTTTCATATACAGTAAAATCATCAATGAAAACTTCAATAAAATTCTCCACATAGTCAGAAAATATACTTACCATTCATATCTGAAAAGTCACCGGTGCATTGTAGATACCAAAGGGCATGCGTCTATAAGCAAATGTACTAAAGGGGCACGTGAATGTTGTCTTCTCTTGGTCCTCTAGAGCAATCAAAATCTAGTGAAAACCTGAATAACCATCTAGACAACAATGGTGAGTTTGACTAGCTAGACGCTCTAACATTTGGTCGATAAAAGAAAGTGGAAAATAATCTTTTCGTGTAGCAATATTCAACTTCCTATAATCAATACAAATATGCCAACCATTAAAAATTCAAGTAGGAACCAACTCACCTTGATCATTGTAATGCCAGTCTTTTTAGGAACAACTTGAGTAGAACTTACCCATTTACTGTCTAAGATGACATATATGACACCTGCATCAAAAGGCTTAAGAATTTCTTTCTTTACCATCTCCATCATATGCGGGTTTAAGCGTCTATGAGGCTACCTGTAAGGTTTATAATCGTCTTTTAATAATATTCTATGCATGCAAATAGAAGGACTCAAACCTTTTAAATTAGCAGTGGTCTAACCAATTGCTTCTTTGTTGTCTCTGAGAACTAGAACTAGTTTTTCTTCTTCCTGCAAGGTGAGTTTATTCAAAATTATAATAGAAAGTGTTTAACTCACCTAGGAAGAAATATTTTAAATTTTAAGTCAATTCTTTCAGTTCAAGCTCAGGTGGCTTGATGATGGATGGAACAAGCTGTTGAACCAAAGGTGGTTAACATTTTGATCCTCTTATGTTTTGATGATGAACAAAAATTGGTAAATAAGATAGCAAAGTACAATGTTCAATGAGATGACCAAACGATGCAATTGTTGGAATAAAAAAAATGTTACTCGAGTAATATTGATACTCACTCGAGTAAAACAAGTTCCAGAGGCATGAGAAAGTGAAGCTTTCACTTGAGCAACCTAGAAGTTACTCGAGCAAGCAGAAAACCCAGAAACATCACTGGAGGAGTACTTACTCTAGTAAGAAATAAAGTTACTCAAGTAATCGAAGAATCAGGTGCTATCATTTGTATTTATTCATAAACACTTTGGGTATGGGAAATGTTTGTTGTGAGCCTTAGAAAACAACATTCTAAGGGCTTTAGAGGCGTGAGCCTAAGAGAGAATTAACCTTGGTTTATTCTTGAACCAAAATCAAGTATTATAAGAGTTATCACTTAGCTTGAAAGTGAATGTGACTTTGGAGGCGTTGAGCTGAGAATCAACCTCTTTGTAATGCTTTGTTGGATTGAGCCAAAATCAATCATCGTTATAGCAAAAAGTCTAAATGAGACTTAGGTAGTGGATGTAGGCAAAGTTGGTCGAACCACTATAAATCATTGTATTCATTTTCTCTCTTCTCAACTCTCACAACTCCACCAAGGCAAGCCCGAAAATTCTCCAACAAGTGGTATCAGATAGGGTCTCCGTTCTAAAAGGCTTAACATCCTTGGAGAAAAGATCCTACATAATTGGAGGTGAATATATTAATGGTAATATCTTTATGACTTATACATTTTGTTTATTTATGTAATGTGTGGAATTGTTTGAAATAGATAGGGGGAGAGAATATATATTTTTTGAATATATGCACAAATTGATTTTGAAAGGGGGAGTCTTGAATGAATTTGTGGAATTCTTTTGAAGATTACAAAAAGGGGGAGAGTCTTGAATAAATTTGTTATGACTTAATGGAAAGGGGTAAATGGAAAGGGGTAGAACTTTAAAGTTTGCATGATCATATACATTATTTTTACATGTTTCTAACCTCTTGACAATGATAGAATCCTTAATCAAATTTGTTGTCTTTGATGTAGCATTTAAATTCATGAAGATTTTGTCATCAGCAAAAATGGGAAGATTGTTGAACCAAAGGTGGTTAACATTTTTATCCTCTTATGTTTTGATGATGAACAAAAATTGGTAAATAAGATAGCAAAGTACAATGTTCAATGAGATGACCAAAAGATGCAATTGTTGGAATAAAAGAAGTGTTACTCGAGTAATATTGATACTCACTCGAGTAAAATAAATTCCAAAGGCATGAGAAAGTGAAGCTTTCACTCGAGCAACCTAGAAGTCACTTGAGCAAGCAGAAAACCCAGAAACATCACTGGATGAGTACTTACTCGAGTAAGAAATAAATTACTCGAGTAATCAAAGAATCAAGTGCGATCAGGTCAAAAATCACGATCACTCGAGTAGAAAATATATTTACTCGAGTAAGTCATAGATGACAAGAAATCAAGCATCAAATGCACTCCAACGGCTAGATTATCAACCCCAACGGTCATATGGGTAAGAAATGCTATAAATACATGAATAAAAGGCACATAAAGTATGGATAATTATGCGCTTTCAAGTATCAAATATTTAGATTAATCCATCAACCCCAAAATACCAAAACAAAGCTAGAGAGCATATTGCAAACATCAAGTTCATATTCTTATTTCTAGTATAAAGCTATCACTTGTATTTATTCATAAACACTTTGGGTATGAGAAATGTTTGTTGTGAGCCTTAGAAAACAATATTGTAAGGGCTTTAGAGGTGTGAGCCTAAGAGAGAATCAACCTTGGTTTATTCTTGAATCGAAATCAAGTATTATAAAAGTTCTCACTTAGCTTAAAAATGAAGGTAGATTTGGAGGCGTATAGCCGAGAATCAACTTCTTTATAAGGCTTTGTTGGATTGAGCCAGAATCAATCATTGCTATAGTGAAAAGCCTAAGTGAGACTTAGGTAGTGGATGTAGGTAAGGTTGATCAAACCACTATAAATAATTGTATTCATTTTCTCTCTTCTCAACTATCAATCTTTTCTTACAACTTTCACCTTTTCATACTTTTTCAACACAAGCTTGTTCTCTGAAGCTATAACTGAATTTTTTTTTGTCTCTGCAAAGAGTGCAAGTATGGCATGCAGATCATAAACAACATGAATAATGGCTGTCGGCAACACCCATGTCTCATCCATTTCTGTTATGTTCCTCTTTGTGATACTTTCAGTCAAAACAACCTGCAAATAATCATTAGCATTCAACTCCAAAAAAATTATGTTAATGGGTCGGTACAACTAATTGCAAAAACAGAGGAAAAATTATTAGGATACTTCATTGCTTCATTAATGCTCAATTTAATTGCAGCTCCATCAAACTCCGGACTAATGAGACGCTCTATCAATTCTAGATAACGATATATTATTCCTCTTGGTTGAAGCCTTTTGATTTTGTTTAATTGTTGCCTTCTAATTCTCGAATTTCAAAAGAAAAATTCTTGCTAGCTTGTTGTTTAATGGGCTCTAATAGTGCCTAATACAACGTAATGGAGAATCGAACCGAGACAAGTTGGTATTTATGCATAGCTCATTAGACAACAGAGCTCTAAGCTGCTGAAATAGATTGTTGGTGTTACGTAGTTTGTCATGTGCCTGTTTTATGCACTGATTATGCAGAGATTTCTTCTCTATCTATGGTGTTGCTTCCTCCCCTGATGCCTTATTTATTTTACAAAGATTGTGGCTTGTTGTTTGATGGGCTAAATTAGCTCCTACCGCTTAAAAATACGGGACAAATTCTTATTTTTGTAGCCTATTACATAGGAAAGTCTTATCTTTTAGTGCTAAGAGAATCGCTCTCTCCTATTCTTATGTCCTTCTCATCTCGGTTGCCTTTTCATTTTTGTTAATAGTTGTCTCCGTATTCTGAAAATAGAAATGAAAAGTTGTTGGTGGATTCTTAATAAATGGGTTATGTGTAATTGCGACGTGATCTGAGTGTATAGCCTATTAGAAATGGGTTATACTATTTTTTCATCTGCTTGTTTCATATTCTAATTACGTAGATTATTTGTTCTCTTCCTTTTGTTCCTTCCTTGATACCACTTATTATTTTACAAAGATAATGGCTTCTTGTTTGATGAGCTGCTCAGTGGCTAAAGGTCAAAAAACCTGAAAAATTCTTATTTGTGCAGCCTATTACATAGCTAAGCCCTATCTCTTGGTGGTAATTTGGCCCCGTGTCCCTCTCCTCTCGGATGTTGCCTAATTGTCCTGTTTAATTGTCGCCTAATGATTCTTGAATTTGAAAAGAAAAATTATTGTTTTCTTTTTGTTTAATGCTATACTAGTGCCTAATGCACCAATCCAAAATAGAAAATCAGAACCGTGACAAGTTGGTGTTTATGTATAGCTTATTAGACAACAAAGCTCAACGTTGCTAAAAAAAATTATTGGTGTTACGTGGTTTGTCAAGTGCTTTTTTTTATATATTGATTGTTCAAAAGATTTCTGCTCTATCTATTGTCCCTCCCTTGATGCCTTAATTTTTTGCAAAGATAGTGACTTGTTGTTTGATGGGCTACATCAGTTCCTAACGCTTAAACAAACCGGACAAGTTCTTATTTGTGTATCCTATCACATAGCTAAGTCCTATCTTTGAGTGCTAGAAGAATTGTTCCTTCTACTAATCTTATGCCTGTATCCTCTCGATCGGCTTTTATTTTTGTTAATGGTTGACTTCTCGCTAAACAGGCTATGATAGTGTGTTGATGTCTTAGAAAATAGAATTCGGATGGGAACCAAGTGTATAGCTTATGAGATAACATAACAGAGCTCTATCAAAGTTGCTCAAAGAGATTACCTCTTCGGGGGTAGCTTGGCGGGCGGGGTCCTGTCCTCATTGCGCGAGGTCATGGGTTCAAAACTCCAAATGGGAGGGAGTGCAAAATGGCTTGCCCCTTGCTGGGTTTGACGCCATGGACTGCCGGATCTTGTTTGAGTGAGTTGATATGCCCCATCCCCAGCTTGCTCCGAAGGGGTGGTTCGGTGACGTGTGTTGGTTACCGCCTTCACTCGGACATTCCGGGCCGGGGAGTTGCCTGTATGGTCAAGCCCAGCAGGAGTTCGCTACAACTAATCGCCCCTGCTCCCCTTTATTCATGAAAAAAAAAAGTTGCTCAAAGAGATTGTGTGCATTACCTAATTTTTTATACGCCTGTTTTATGTTCTAATTATATTTGTTCTTTTCCTCATGTCCATTTGCTAATGCCTTTTTCTTTTATAAAGATAGTTGTTTGATGGGCTACACTAGTGTCTGAAGCTAAAAAGGACTTAATAAATTCAATTTTCACAGCCTGTTACACAGCGAAACAACTATCTGTTACATACAGCTGAAAGTTCTTTTTCCTCTCGTCCTTGTGTCCCTATTCTCTTTGGTTGTTGCCTTTTTATTTTGTTTAGTTGTTGCCTTTTGATTCTTGTTTGCTTGTTTTTTAATGGCTATACTAGTAACCTAATCCACAGTTATGGAGAATTGGAACCAAGGCCAGTTGGTATTTATGTGGTGCTTATTAGACAACAACGCTCTACGTTGCTAAAACAAATTGTTGGTGCTACGTGGTTTGTCATGTGCATGTTTTAGACACTGATTATGCAAGAGATTTCTTCTCTATCTATGGTTGCTCCCTTGATGCCTTAATATTTTATAAAGATAGTGACTTGCTATTTGATAGGCTACATTAGCTCCCAACCCTTAAACAGACCTGACAATTTCTTATTTGTGTAGTCTATTGCATAGCTAAGTCCTACTTCTTAACGCTAATAGAATTGTTCTTTTTCATGACAATTTTTCTGTCCTCCTCCTCTCTGATGACTTTTATTTTTGTTAATGGTTGCCTTCTTATTCCCGGAATAGAAATGAAAAATTGTTGGTGTCTTCTTGTTAAATGGGCTAGGCTAGTGTGTGATTCACTAGAATTTGGATGGAAACTGAGTGTATAGCCTATTAGATAATGGAGCTTTATCTAAGTTTCTGAAACAATTTGTGAACGTCACCTAATTTTTCATGTGCTTGTTTTTTATATTCTAATTGTTTAGACTATTGCTATCTTCATCTTGTACCTTTCCTGATGCCTTATTATTTTACAAAGATACTGGCTTTTTGTTTGATGAGCAACTTTAGTGCTCAAAGCTTAAAAAGACCTGATATATTCTTATTTGTGCAACCTATTACACAGTTAAGCCCCATCTCATTGTTGCTAGTTTGCTCAAGCAGATTTTCGTTGTTTTATATCTGCTCTTATGTGGATTACTAAATGAGAAAATTCTTCTTCCTAAAGTCCTTATGTCCCTCCCTTCTCGGTTATTGCCTTTTGTTCTGTTTAATTGTTGCTTTCTGATTCCGGAACTAGAAAAGAAAAATTATTGGTGGCTTGTTTAATTGGCTATACCAGTGTGTAATGCACTATAATGGGAAATGCACCCGGGACAAGTTGGTGGTTATGCATAGCCTATTAGACAACTAAGATCAAGTTCTTGTTTTTTATCTCTACGTAGCTCAATCTAAGCTGATATTTTGCTTATAACCATAGACAACATAGCTCTATGTGACTTGCTAAAACAGGTTGTGGATGTTGCTTCATTTTTTATGTGACTGTTTTATATGTTGGTCATAGAGAATTCCTCTCTTTTTCTCTCCCCCTGAGCCTTATTTTGAGACAAACAGGTATTTGCATATGTCCCTCTCCTCTCTGCTGTTGTCTTTATTTTTGGTTAATTGTTGTGCTTTTATTCCCGAATAAGAAAAGAAATTTTTTGGGTGGATTGTTGTTTAGTGGGCTATACTTGTGTGTAATGCTCTGAGATAAGCAGGTATTTGCATATAGCCTATTAGAGAACAGAGTTTCTGAAAGAAATTGTGATGCCTGTTTTTCTCTCTAACTGTTTTATATGCTTGATTATGTGGAGATTTTTCCTCTCGTATCTTTCCCCTGCCTTATTATGCGATGAAGAAAGTTCTTGCTGTTTGTATAGGCTATGCTAGTTCCTAACTCTCAAATCCATTTGAGAAATTTGTATTTATCTTTTAATTCTTCATACAACTAAGCACTATATTTAGTGTCCAAGTTGCGCAAGCCAACTCCTCCCAATTTTTTCACCTGCATGTTTGTTGGCTATCAAAAAGAGATTAGTTCTTTTCCTCTGGTCTCTTTTCATCTCGTTTCCCCCTCTTCTGTGTTGTTGCCTTCGGTAAATTTTTGCCTTTTTCTTCAAGAAAGAGTGAACAATGTTGAAAGATTGTTTAATGGATGGGATGAACCGGTGCCTAACACTTATTTATTTAATCTATTACACTGCTAAGTCTTATCTTTTGTAGCTAAGTTGCCCAATCAAGTTTTCACTCGTTTTTCATCTGCATGTTTATAGGCAGATGAATGAGAGAATGTTCTCTGCGTCTAGTCCTCCTCTCAACTGTCGCTATGATCAATTGTTGCCTTCTTATTCTCAAAAAAAAAAACAATTGTGGCTTGTTGTTTAATGGGATTTGCTAGTGCCGGAGGCACTACAATATGTAGGGGAAAGAAGATAATTTCTATTCTTTGCAATTTAAAGGAACTGCATGTGTAGGCATCCACAGTGTCTTACAAGCATTATAATTTCAATTTCTTGCATTGGCCTTGTAATTGTTGCAATTTTTTCGGTTTGTCTAAATGGCGTTGTTTGCTAACTTTGCTTGGGTTGGTCATGCCTGTATGACGTGGACATTGTGCATTTTTGTTAAAGCTAAATCTGTCTAACGGGCTAAATATTACAAGGTTTATATACTTGATCTATAATGCTCAGCTAAGAACTTTTTTATCTGCCTTATTTTGGTCATCTTCTGTGTATTGTTGCCTTTGTATTCTAGCTAAGCTTCACCTTCTTATTCTGAAAAAGGAAAAAAAAATGTTGGTGGGTTGTGTTGTTTAATGCATGCTCAATCCTCTAGATTGTGGAGAGAATCAAGGTAAGTTGTTTTTCGAAGGAAAAGATGGTGGATATTGTTGCTTAATGTTATACACTAATAATAGTGCTTAATGTTTGATGAGGATTCGTACTTTTGTAGCTTATTATATAATGTACCATGTTTATGTCTCTAGGGTGAAAGCTCTACAATAGTTTGTTTTTGTGACTTATCTGAACTATGTAGTTTTGATGAATTTTGTTTTCTTGGGTTGGATAATCTTTGTCAGAAATTGTTTAATGGCCGATTTTTAGATATTAGTTTGTCCAAAAGGAAGGAATCGTAGAAAGAGTGACCGTGGTGAAAGATCGAGATCTTGGCCAAGAGATACGAGTATATTGAGTGCTTTTATTGTCGAGAAATCGGTCACATTCAATCTCATTGCCCACAGTTTAAGAAGGACTTGAAGAGTCTACAAAGGATAATAAAGGGTAAGCGAAAAGTTGGTGACTCCTCAATTAATGTGGTTGAATATTGTAGTAAGGTATTGTTGACTACTGCTAATGTTCTTATTGAAGAAATTCTAGTTGCGTGTTAGATTCCGCTGCTGATATACATATTTGTAGAGATCGAGTTTTTTTTACACTTTGTAGAAAGATGAAAATTTTAGCTACACCTATGACTTGAGCAATTCAAAGTTGAAAATTGAAGGCATTGGAAGAGTTCGTGTAAAGCTCCATAACAGTGTTGTCAAAACACTTGCTGATGTGAAGTATGTATCTAGTGCAAGAGCCAACATAATTTTTTTGGCTGAATTGACATCTTGTGGGTACAATTACGTTGGTGAAGAAGAGTTTTGCAAGTGTTCAAATGTGATAGCTTGGTATTGCAAGGAAGGAAGAAAGAAAAAAAATATTTATTATTTGGATGGATATTCTCTTAATAGTGGAAGTAGCAGGACAAAGAAGATGAAGACTGCAAAGATAATTCAATTTTTTGAAACTGTTGAGATTTATGGGGATTTGAATAGAGAGAAAATTTGTTGCGATAACTCTCCAAATTCCACATCAAGTAGTAGAGGAATTATTAAGGATTAATACATAACTTACCCCTCAAACTTGCACGGTTTCTTCTACTGTCACCCTAAACTTTTTGACCGTTCAATTTATCCCCTAAATTTGCTTAAACTATCTCAATTACCCCCCGAACTTACTTAAATTGTCTCAATTATCCCCTAAACTTGATTAAACTGGGCAATTTACCAACTTTTCTTAATTCATAACAGGTTTATTACATGACTTCTTTTTATTTTTTTAACCTTCTACGTTTAATAGCGATAACTTAAAGGTAAACTGAAGGATTTTAGGATTCAAACACATTAGAAAAATCTTTAGTTGAGAGGATTTTAACAAGTTTAGGGGGTAAATTAAATTCTCAAAAAATTTAGGGTGACAGAAGAAGAAAACATATAAGTTTGGGGGATAAATTATGTATCAAGCCAATTATTAAGAATTGAATCCCACATTTTTTAGAAGTAGATTTGGAGAAAGATTTTCTCCCACATCACTTAGGTATGAAATTGTGAGGAGGTCTACTCTTTATAAAATAGGCCTTATACTTTAGTTGTTCTGTATCACAAATCTTAGATTAAGTTAATTAACGAGAATGTAACTTTGTTTGGATTTCTGTGACTGCAAGCGTTTTTATAATTTTGTCGTCTAAAAATTTTAATATTTAATTTAGTGGATATCGTGAACGTATGTTTATTGAGAGATCAAACTACATTAAAAATTTATTGTGTTCTGTTCTCTTTTTATCCATATTTTATTTTTTTTTGTGGGTGTGTTTGCATGTTTGGGCCTAACAATTTGCAATTGATTTGTCTCTTTTTTTTCGGTGAGTTATCGTCTTTTGTTAGAAACTTGAATGCTGTCAAAATATTAATAGATGACTACACCTGCTCTCATGGTATCTCAGAAAAATTAACTTCAATCGTCTGCATGGGCTCAAGAATTGTATTTTTGGCGGTCTGTTTGAATGGCATTGTTTTCTTGGGTTGGTCATGCAAGTATGGTATGGGCATGGTGCATTTTTGTTAAAATCGGAGCTATATATCGAGTTAAATACTACGATTGTCTTATACTTGATTTCTAGTGCACAGCTAAGAACAAATTGTTTTCGGTTTCTCATCTCTCACTCTGGTTCTCTCCTCTCGGTTACTTCCTGTATATTTTGTAGTACTGTTGCCTTGTTATTTTGGAAATAGAAATAGTGAAAAAATATTAGTGTGTTCTTTTTTAATAATACTAGTGCTTAATACACTTCAATGCTAAAGGAAACGAAGATGGGATAGTATTTGTGTATCTAGCCTATTACACAACAAAGCTCCAAGTTGATGAAACCTGTCATGGTGTCACTAAACCAGCTATTCATATTGCCAAGTTATCCTGTGTTCATCTTTCTTGTATTTCTATTAACATTCTATATTTTGCAAGCGAGTGATTAAACTAGAAAGGTGAGATAGAATGATGCGGATCAAATAGCCATGGAGAGTTTAGATTCAAAACAAAGACTAGAGAGACAGTGCTTCAAATGGTCATAACTTTTGACACCGGGGAAATTATGGAACCCATAATCTATTAAATCGAAACTTATTTAGAGACCTATATTTTTTACCGGGTTTATCAGTAACATGTCAATTTTCCCAAAAAATGTTGTTTAAAGCCTTTTAGAAGGCCTGGAAGATTTTTAGTGTGGTTATTTTTGTCTTTTTTGATTTAGGGTTTCGGAATACTATTTAAACTCTTGTTTATGCCAAATTTGACAATTTCTGCATATCAATAATATTATTCGACATTCTTCCCAAAATTTTGAGTTTTGGATGCGCAATTCCTTGTAGTCATGAGCGATTCAATAGGTTTGGAAGATTGGTAACTAGTAATCGTGCGCAATTCAACAATTAGCAATTGATTTATAGCTTCCGCTACATCATAGAAACAGCCACCAAAATTTCTTGTGACATGATTTACATGCCCTACCCGGTTTTCATGTCCCAACCTATCTCAATAGTGGCCTTATTATTCTGGAATAAAGATAAGTTCATATTGGTGTAACGTGTTAGATAGTGAAACGCGATCTCAAGTTGCTAAGCTTGGCTTAAACAGTTTGCTGGCAGCGGCATGGTTTTTCAACTGTCTTCTTCATAGTTTAATCAAGAAGAGATTTGTTTTCTTTATTGCATTCCTCCGCCATTGTCATGTCCCTCTTCGTCGACATGGTTGCCTTAATATTCTGTAAATAATAAAAGATAGTTGATTGTTACTTAATTAGTTGGCTATACTAATACTAGTATTTAAGACACTAAAATGTCCAAGGGAACCGAGATTAATTCGTGTCTGTGTAGTTCATTATACAATGAACTTCTATATTTATTCCCCTCTGTCTTAGAAAGATTATGTTTTCAATAATCTACATTGGCTCTTCGATGGTTGTGCTTTTCAGTTTGTCTGAACTGCACTGTTTTGATGAATTTTGCTTTCTTGAGTTGTTCATATGTTACACTTCTTTACTAATATGATTACTGAAGCTGTGTATCAGGATGGTTCTCTACTAAGAATTCTGCTCTCTGCTGCAAATGCATTAGTAATTTTTATCGTTGCTTTTAATCCTGATGAATTCTACAGATGAAGATTCTTTGTTTTAGCTAAGTATCAATGTTGTTGTGCTTCATGCAAAATTGTTCTTTTAAATACTGGCGAACACTCTTGAGAATAGAATATTAGCGGTCTTTCCTTTCGTAACTTTTCTAAGATTGAAACATTTGCTCTTTTGCGTATAAAGTCTGCTCATCGTCAACGTGCTAGTTATTAAATCAACTGATGTAATTCAATTGGTGATGAGAACGCATATTGATCTCTAGCTCTCATCACTTCCATAGCATGTGTTGTGACCATCCAACATGATCAGTTGCTTTTTACCAGTGGACCTTGATTCAGGCTATACAGATCGCTGAATCTTTTTCATTGATTGATTTGTGGTTCATGTGAAGCTATTCTTTTTGTCTTTAACTATGTTCGACAACTCAAAATTTTGAAAGGAAATTATCTATGGTAGTCAGTGACAGATCAGTTTACTCAGCTATCACCATGGACTATATATTAAATTATAAAATTTGATCAATATCAGTAAGTCATGAATTAAATTTTGAAAGGAGTTATAGAAAAACGGAGTGAATTGAAGATACTGTCCAGCCAAAAGGTAGGATAGTTTTGACCTATTTCGATGACCATAAGTTTTTCAACATATGAACAATATAGTTTCTCATGCTGCCATGTCCATGAACTTCAGACTTAACAGCTCAATTTCTGATGTTCAATCTGTTCACACATGCCTGATTTAATTATGCGAATTTCATATGTAACTGTCAGAATTTAGTTATCGAGATTTCTACCAAGTGAGGAAGGATTCAAGAACTCGAGTGCAGTTTCCATTGTAGGAAACATGAAGCTATGTGACACTTTGCTAAATATGGGCATCCTTCATGTGAAAAGCAAGATAAAGAAAAGGGGAGATTAACACTTTCGGTTGAATTAGTAATTGTTAATTTCTAGATTCCTTTGTATGGCACTGTTTCTATCTTCTGTTTTTCTGTTGCTGTATAAGAGAAACAAAAAAGAAACAGTTGCAAGCTCTTCAGTGACTCCACGTTCTCTAGCTCCTTATCGAAGTCTATTTGGTGCCACTGATGGATTCTCGGCTTGGAGTTGGTGGTATTGTCTTTAAATTTTCTTTGGAGGTTTGACATTGCCACTGATATGGTAGTGCAATAGAGCATTTTCATTACAGTTCTGTGATCTGAAGCCAAGCAATGTTCTCTTAGATGATGAAATGATGGGACATACAGGAGACTTTATATTGGAAAGATTCTTAAAAGATTCAGCTCACAAAAATTCTGATGTTCAATCAAGTACAACTGGAGTAAAAGGCTTCAACATATACTCTGTATTTCACATTGTTAAACCAAGAGACAGTAAGATTTTATTTCTTTGCATATTGTTTTAAAACTGTTTAATTCAAACTCTCTTGGCGTTGATTCTAAAAATTTACAGAATACGGCTTGGAAAATCACGCATCAACATCCGGTGACATGTATTCATATGGCATCCTGCTGGCTGCTGCTAAAAATTTTGATAGGGAAGAAACCAACTGATAAAATGTTTAAAGATGGAATGGATCTTCATAACTATGTAAAGGCTGCTTAGTTGCAGCATGAAGCAGGAGTTTTGAATCCTCTTCTTATTCAGGAAATCCTACTATCGAGAAACGAAATGGAACACGACCCAGAAAGCTGCACGAGCAAATGAAGCTCAGGAGTATAGAATTTCCATACTTGAAATTGGATTAGCTTGCTCTGCTGAAATTCCTGGGGAATGTTGAAATTGAAATTGCCTTTGAGAGTGAGAATATGCCCACATTTCATGCCATATAGACATGTTGAGTTATGCACTACTACGTATATGTATTCATGTTTAATTAGTGGCCCAAGTCCCAAGTTCACGCTAAGTTTCATGGCCACGTTTATGCTATTTTTTAGTTACTAGAATACGTATTTAAAGCAAGTGATGAATGAGTGAAATGTGCCACTTTTATAACCCCATATCATATACCAACAAGGAACTTATGCACATCAGTCATGTTACTGCAAAGCTTCAAGCTGTTAAGGTAAACTCCTAAAACGTTGGGAACTTGAAATATAACTGAATCGTGTGTTTAGGAATTAGATGTAAACAATGGAATACAAGTTATAATCTTTAAACTTTACTATAAATTTTTCATTTTCTATTGATGTTGTTTGATGATGGTAGTCTTTACTTTTCTTTTTTTTTTCCTTAATGTGTATTCTGATGGTGCAGAATGCAGGAATCCATAGAATTTCTTTTCAAAGAAAATATAGAGTTGTTTTGGACTAATTAGAACCAGATATATGATACAGCAAGCAAGAGCATTTGACAGGCAGCAGGACTGTTGAGTATTATGTTCAGTAGGAAGTATATTGGTTCGGGGTGGACTTTACCTGTTAAATGTAGAGAACTCTTAATACTCTAATTTTTGAAGTAGTTGCAGTTAATAATTTTTTTTTTAAAAAAATAAGTACTTAAAAGAGCTTTCAAAGGCTTCAAGGACAGCAAAAATAATGGTTCTGCATTCCATCTGCCATTTTATTAGTAATCTCTCCTCAAAAAGGAAAAACAAAGTCAACTGGCCATGATTGGTAATCAAATGCAGAAAATGGCCTTACAAACATTAAAAGATTGTCAAACCTACTTTTTGAGTTGTGACCAATGTTTCGATTTGTCTGACCAAGTAAAAGATAAAATATTCAAGAGAACAAAGGGCAAAATGAAGCATCAGAATTCAGATTGTGTGAATGCATCTATAATAAAGAAAAACGTGAATCATCATTTTCCGTGTTTGCACAATGCACCACCTATTAGATATATTTTACCTGTTTGTATATGATATTCTAAGTGAAAATTCATTAAATAGTCAGATAAGGTTGAATTCCATTTCTTAGCAATGAAGTTGACATTGACAAGCCTCTTGATGTTGAACTTTGCCGAGTTCCTGACAACATCCCTTCATTTCATAGTTAAACCTCATCTGGAACCGCGAACTTCTTGATAGATTTTTCAGCTTGAATGATGAGGGAATTTCTCCTGAGCTCAGGATTCTGTTTGTGTGTTATAATTATGATGTTGCGCTTTGGTTCTGTGATTGGAGGAGGAAATGAAACGGATCAGCAAGCATTGCTCAAGTTCAAGGCCGAAATCTCAGATGACCCTTTGGGAATCCTGAGTTCTTGGAATACTTCTCTTCACTTTTGCCAGTGGCAAGGTGTTACTTGTAACCGCAGGCATCAAAGGGTAACTGTCCTGAACCTGAATTCGCAGCTGCTCATGGGAACTATATCCCCGTACTTGGGAAACCTCAGCTTCCTGAAGGAATTGCACTTCTTTAACAACAGCTTCACCGGATAAATCCCTCCTGAAATCGGCCGTTTACGCAGGCTTCAAATCCTGCTCTTGTACGGAAATCAGCTTGGTAGCGAAATTCCTGCCAACATTTCTGGCTGCTCCAACTTGATGGCCTTCAGTGTTGGCTCCAACAAATTGATAGGCAAAATTCCTGATGATCTCATAACGAAACTATACTTCATCAACATACAGTTCAACAATCTAACAGGAGGGATTCCACCGTTCATTGGAAACTTTTCGTCTTTGGAGGCGATCGGCACAACAAATAACAATCTAGGTGGCACCATTCCTGACACACTAGGCCAGCTAAAGAACTTGTATTTCCTGGGAGTTGACGGAAACATGTTGTCGAGTACTATCCCTTCTTCACTATACAATCTTTCTTCAACGGAAGTATTTTCCTGTCCAGAAAACCAACTTGAAAGGAATCTTCCCTCAGAGCTTGGCAACACTTTACCTAACCTCACTAGCTTCAATGTCGCTGAAAATCAATTTACTGGAAGGATTCCTGCATCATTATCTAATGCTTCGAACTTGGAAAGATTTACTATTGCAATAAACAGGTTTGAAGGAAATATCCCTTCATTGGAGAAACTGACTAAGCTTTCTTGGCTTAGTATTTCCATAAATAATCTGGGAGCTGGAAAAGCCAGCGATTTCGATTTTCTGTCAACTGTGAGCAATGCAACTGGTCTAAAGCTATTGGCCATGAATTCCAACAATTTTGGCGGGGAGTTGCCTCTTTCTATCACCAACTTCACCAGTCTAGAGATATTGACCTTGAATAACAATCAGATGTCAGGAAGAATACCAAAAATGATAGGAAATTTGATCAATTTGGAGATGCTGTACATGGGAAACAACAGCTTTACAGGTGAAATTCCTGACGAAATCGGAAAACTTCAAGGGCTAAAAGAATTGACACTTTCTGGTAATAAATTGTCAGGTAACATTCCATCATCTTTTGGAAACTTAACGTTGCTAACCCATCTGCATATGCAGCAAAATGCTTTATGGGGTAGTATCCCTCCGAGCATTGGGAATTGCCAAAAGTTGCTGTCACTGAATCTTAATCAGAATAATCTTAGTGGCACAATTCCCGGTGAAGTGATGAGTATTCCATCACTGGAAATCTATCTAGGCCTCTCTCAGAATTACTTAGCTGGTACCCTTCCTTCAGAAGTTGGAACTTTGACAAATCTATGAACATTGGATGTTTCTTACAACATGCTGTCTGGAGCAATTCCTTCCAGCCTTAGAAGTTGTATCAATTTGGAATTCCTATATCTTCACCACAACTTTTTCCGGGGGGTATTCCTTCGTCGTTGAGTTCATTGAAAGCGACTCAAGTCATAGATTTTTCCCGCAACAATTTGACCTGGAAAATTCCAGAATTTTTCAAGTCTTTCAATTTGTTGCAGAGCTTGAATCTGTCGTATAATGACTTCGAGGGCGTGCTACCAAATGATGGAGTATTCAGGAATTCAACGTCTGTATCCATCGCCGGAAACAGGAAGTTGTGTGGTGGTGGTGCTGAATATCAGTTACCTCCATGTGACCACCAAAAAACAGGAAAAGAAGGTGGAGCCTTGCCGCGAAATTAGTGATTGCAGCTTCTGGAATTCTATTCGTAACATTGATCCTATCTGCATTGTTTCTCCTGTTCTCTAAGAGAAAAACAGCAGAAAATGTTCCAAGCTCTTCTGCAGACCCAACTTCCTTGATGTCTTACCAAAATCTTCTCAAAACGACTGATGGATTTTCTGCGGCAACTTTGCTTGGCGTAGGAAGTTTCGGTACTGTGCATAAAGGCGAGCTAAACGAAATGTTTGTTGCTGTGAAGATCTTGAACCTCTTGCACCCTGCAGCTTCCAAGAGTTTCAAAGCTGAGTGCAAAGTCTTGAGCAATGTCAGACATCGAAATCTCATGAAGCTCTTGAATGCTTGCTCTGGTGTTGATTATAAAGGGAATGATTTCAAGGCTTTAATATGTGAATTTATGAGAAATGGAAGCCTTGAGGAATGGTTGCATCCTGATGAAAAGATTAATGCATCGCAGGAGTTTCCGAGAAGATTAAATTTTCTTCAGAGACTTAATATCGCCATTGACGTTGCTAGTGCAATGGAGTATCTTCATCATGGATGTCCAACACCGATCATTCACTGTGATCTCAAGCCTAGCAATGTCCTACTTGATCATGAAATGGTTGGACATGTAGGAGATTTTGGATTGGCAAGATTCTTCAAAGACTCTGTTCATAACAGTTCTGCTTTTCAGTCTAGTACCATTGGACTGAGAGGATCAATTGGTTACACAGCTCCAGGTATCTGCATAGATTAAACCCTCCTTGCATTTTTCAACAGTTTTAATTCATAAAACTGGTATGGCATTTGATTTTCATTCGCAGAATACGGCATGGGAAAC
>CAODLS010723421.1:0-22799 GCA_948243855.1 Flueggea neowawraea
TGAAATTTTAAATGAATTTTACCCTCAAAAAATATTATTTTCAGGGTCGACTTTGACGTTCACAATGGTTCACAACGATTTACAACGGTTCTCCAACTGCAATAGAAACAAATCAAATAAACACAATTAAATCTGAAACCAGTGGCATTTTTTTTGTAGAAATTATGGTCAATTTTGAGGTTCACAATGGTTCACAATAGTGGACAATATATAGTATATTATTATGAACAATTTTAAACGGTTCACAAAATAGAGTGTACAGATTTTTAATTCTATTTTTTTTATTTTCGACGTTCACAATGGTTTACAAAAATAGTTTACATTGTTGTGAACCATTGTGAATAATTTTAAACGGTTCATAATGGTTCACAATGTTTTTCTAAATGAAAAAATGAATTTTAAAACAACAAATGCAACAACAACATTAACAAACAAACAAAACAAATCTGAACTAGTGGCATTTTTATAAAACTAATCAAAAGCAGGGCTAGTTTTGTAAAAAGGGAAAGAAGGGAACAACTAGAGTTAGGAAACCCTAACCGCCACCTTCAAGCTTTCAGTCGCCACCTTCAAGCTCTCCGTCAACCTCCTTCGAGTGCTCTCTTCCCTAATGTTTCGGCCAACGATCAACCGACGGAAACACGGCGACCGACGAGGAGGATGGGAGCCACAAGATGAGACGCGACGAAGGAGAACCGACTAGACGAGAGAGAGTGACAGAGACAGCAAAGAGGAGCAGAGGATGAGCGCGACTAGAAGAGGCTAGATCTCGTTGGCGGACGACGAGCGCGAAAAGAGAAAGGGAGGCCGAGATCGAGACAGTGCAGCGGGGATGGAGATCGAGGAGCTTAAAGATCAAATGAGAGACCAAGGAAGAAAGGTGAGCGGCGACAGAAGGAGGGCGGGCTAGGGTTTCGGGTAAGAGGAAGAGAGGTAGAGATAAATAGGAGAGAGAAAATAAGAGAGATGAAAATTTGAGAAAATAAAATGAAAAATTAAAATTTATATAAAAATTAATGTAATATTTTTAAAAGTTGAGTTTGAAGAGGTAATATTTTTATTCTTAAAATTTAAAATGTGATACACATATAATTACAAAACTTAACGTGTCAAAATTAAAAAGTGACAACTTAAATTTAACATTCCACGTCATTAGTACATAGAATTTAGTGTCAAGTCCAGACGAAAAAAAAAGGCCCAATTGTTCAAACAAACTACACCATAAATGACTTAAGACAACAGTGAACTAGTAACGCCTCATTGCTTAAAGGTAGTCAAACGCAACGGTCAATCACCGTTGCATTAGACTTAGAACAAAAGCAACAGTATTATCAATTTGTTACTTTAGATCTCAAAAAAAAAAAAAGCAACACTGAAGCAAAAGTGTTGTGTTAGGTCTTTGAGAAGGCAACAGTTTATATATCCGTTATCTATATCTAGGATAAAACAACATATTCCACCGTTGCCTCCAATCTAATGTACATTGGCAGGAGTTCTTTTTTTTTACAAATTCTTTTTTCTTATAGGGAAATACAAATTTCTTCTTAATTTATATAAAAAAACAACTACCTGTATTGGCGATTTGGCGCTTTCTCTTTTCTCTCTCTCATGAACCTCTGTTCTCCCTCCTCTCTGTGTTCATAAACATTGTCCTTTCTTTCTCTTCAGCAAACCCACGCCTGTCTACTAACCCCTTAATTTTCCGGTGAGACCATGCTTTCTCATCCTCCGTCGTTATATATCTCTCTCGTGCCCAAAGACCTAGCGCTTTCTATTCTGCCTTTGGAGTGTTGGCGTCACTGCGCCTCCCTCTATTTATTGATATACATACTCCTCTCTCTATCGTCGCCCATTGCTCTGCAGGTAGTTAAATTTTAATTGCATTATCCTTTTTGCTGATTTGATAAGTTTTGATATTATGGCTCTCTGATTTGCGCCATTGCGCCTCTTTGTCTTTCTTTTTTTTTTTCTTTTCGATGTAGGTATTTAATTGAAGAGATTCCAATTAGAGACTTTACGGAGTTGGTGTTCCGAACCACAGTAAGTTTCACAGTGTTTTTTCGTCAACAAAATCATATGGTTTGGGCTAGGTAATTAATCTTTCCAATTCTCTTAATTCTACATCGTCTCTATGTGTTTTTTCATTCCAAACCTAATTCATACTATGTGTCAATAATGATTCATGTATGACTGGCTTTTTGTCTTACACGTATTTACTATTTTCTCTATGTATTTGATTTTTCATTTTGCAGGATGTGGATGATGAAGATAATTATAATTGATTTACTTTATAGGGGAAGTTTCGTCTTGTAATTTTGATCTCAATAACAACACTATTTCTTTTTCTGTTCTTTTTTTTTTTTCTTTCTTTTGCATCCTAGCTAGTTGAACAATATGCTTCACAAGTGCATGAGATATGTAAGTTAAGTACAAAATTTATAAGGACCTTTTTTTTTTACTATTACAGCTTGAACGTTAAAAATATAAACCATTGGTTCAAAGTTTCATATATAATTGTCTTTAACAATGAGAAATGATGGCATAGAACACAAAAGACCATTGCTTTAGCCTTCATAAACCGTTGCTTCAAGCTAAAATAGAAATGTTAGATGTACCAAAAACAGTTGCCTTTGCTTTTTAAGCTGTTGCTTTTGCTTTTATAAATTGTTGGCTTAGACTAAAAAAGCGTTGCATTTGAAAGCCGTTACACATGCAAAAATGTATTCTTTCTCTTTTATAAACCGTTGCGTTTATCAAAAAACCGTTGCCCTTTATTGGTCAAACCATTTTCTTTGAGCACTACAAAAACCATTGCCTTTGAACGTTTTCGGGCAACGGTTTTATAGTTCATTGCATTAGCATCCAAAAACAGTTGCCTTTGACCTAATGCAATGCGAGTTATAAACAACGCTGAAACAAATCGTTGCTTTTGATCAAAGACAACGGTTTTGTGATTCTACGTTGCCATAGACCTTTTATGGTGTAGTGACAGCTCAAGATATCTCATTTAGGTTAACTTTGTAGGTTGGGAGAAAAAAATCAAAAATAAAATTTTACAAAATATATATGTATACGTAGATACATATAATTTATACATAACACATAAAAACAAACCGATAAAACCTACATATAATTTTATTCCACCTGGTGGAAATTGTTACATTATTGGAATGCAAAAGTTGATTCAACTCTAACAAAATAAAAACAAAAACAAAATCCTAATAAAAAAAAGGAGGAAATAATTTGAGAAAAAAAAAACATGAAATAATTTTTTAGTTTATTTCTAAAATTTATGCGATGCTATAATTTTTTGGTTTAATGAGGATCGGCATTTCCTTTTTATTTATTTTTTGGATTTTAATTATTCACAATTGAACTCTATATGCATATAATGTTTGTTCCAAATTAAGCCATCATTTGATGAAATTCATGGAAATCGAGGACTCCATTGCCATCAATATCAAAAGCACTAATCATGGCCACACACTCATCATACGATTTTTTATCACCAAGGCGATGCAACATCCTTTGCAACCCTTTGGGGGTGATACATCCGGACCCCTTCTCCAATTCAAACATTTCAAAGGCCTTTTTCAGATCATCATCATGACCATGGCCATGACCTTGACGATGATCACCACCTTCGTTAACTTCAAGAAATCTTGAAAGTCAAGTAAATTATCCCCATCGGAATCAAGATCATTAATCACTGTCTGTGCTGCTTCATGTGAAATATACTCACCAATAGAACCAAAATATGACCTAAGTTCCAGGGCTGAGATTCTTTCATCACCGTCACTATCAAAGTAACGGAACACCTCTCTTAACTCGTCTTCTTTGGAACTGGTTTTTGGTGACAAAGGAGAGGTAGGTGAACTCAATGTAGAACTACTAGACGACTTGGATCCACGACGATGGAGGCTTAACCTAAGACCCTTGTTGGAGAACCATTTGCGAGGCTTTGCAACAATACTAGTTGCCATAACCAAGACAATCACTAGGAGAGAAACCCGTAAGCATCCTAAAATTTCTTGGCTTGTGGAGAAATGTAATACTGTAATGCACTTATATAAAGGGGAAAAGGAAAAGCGAAAAATAGAAGGACGAATTCGATGATGACAATAAAGCATTCAATAGGTAATTGCAAGGAAGTTGCTGGGATGCAGAAATTTTGTAACAGACGTAATTGTACTACAATTTTAACGAAAGTTCATAGCAATTTCCTGGTGGCCCCAACATATATTAATTGGTCACTAGCTTACAATGTGTCTAGACCTGAAAAAGTCCTGCATCTTTAAATCTCCTAAATCCTAATTTTTGTTGCCATCAAAATAGACTTTTGATCATTATTAATTATATCTTTTGAAGAGAAATTTGGCTGTAATTACCTTCTAATTAATCATTTAGGACGGTGATTAAAAATAAATTCAATGTTAGAGTCCAAAAGGTTGTGCCAAAAGAAACGAAAAGGAGAGTGATATAAACCGCAAATACATAACCAAGGTAGGTAAGTTGTCGCGATTTAGGTGGGCGATGTGAGCTACTATTTATTAGAAAAACTTGCTCAATGGAGTTGGTCAAAAGCTAAGGTTTCTTCTTCGTCTTTCGTGTTAATGTCTACGCATGTATCACGCTTATCTTTAGGTGGGTTATTTTTGGAATACGTAGACAAACTTCTAATTAGGTTACAAGTTGGCTATCTCTTATAAATAGTCAGTCACCTTTATTTTGTAGCTCTTTCTCCATTCGACCTAGACAACAACATTCATCTATTTTATTATTTCTTTTATGTATTACTAAACTCTTTCTAGTCAAGGTTAGTCAAGATTGAAATTTGTTGAATTTTGAGGATATTGTGCTAATTGTTCTTAATTTATTCGCATATTTATTTAATTCATGTTCTCTAGTGCTTTAATATTATTTTATTGATTGATTTAATTTCTGTTGGTTAGATTGATTGATGAAATAATATATTGCCAGTTAAATTCATAGATCTGTGATTGTGTGTCTAGTATGAGTGATAAGTTAATGTTGTTGTTGTGATAATGGGCTTCCACTGTCATTAACGAAATTAAATAATCTTGCTTGAATAAAGTATGGCTTTCAAGTTTATTGGCTTGGGTAAGGTCTTTATAATTCTTAATGCAGCCGATAAATTAAACTCTACAGGGCGTTCCGAAGGTTGTTTATTGGTTAGGAAAATAGTTTGCAGGGTGTCCTGAGATTACCAAAACAGTAAGTAAAGATTGGTTATTAAGTGCATCACCTATAACTAATACTTGCCTATGTGAATAATTGAGATTTATCTTTCATTCCTGTGATCATTCCAAAAAGTGATATTGAGATGAAACCTTGACTAGACTTTCCTTATATTGATTTTCCTTTACTTTATTTCTGCGATTATTCACTGCTTTCTTTTATTTATGATTGCATTTTATTTTTGAAGTCCTTCTTCAATTAATTTTATTGTTTACTGTTTTCTTTCAGCACCAATCTCTGTGGATTCGACATTGCTTGCCATTGTCTTCAATTATTATTTCTTTTAGGCTTAAAGAATGAATTAATTTGCTGGTTTCGACATCCATCAAATTTTGGCATCGTTGCTGAGGACTGGTGTCAAAGATTTTTTCTAGTTGTTTCGTTATTTAGCTTTTTGTTGTTTTCCAAGAAAAAAAGGCTTTGATCATGGATAATGGCTTACATCATTTTGGGTTCAGCCAAGATTCTCACGAGATAAATATTTTTTAACTTAAATATATTCTTTCAAAATTAACTTCTATTGTGGATCAAATGAATTTCAGGAATCAAACACAACCTTGTAGAATTCTTCCTCATCCAAGCTATCTATGCAACATATGCTCAATGCCTCAACATGACTCATATGGATATGGTAATATGGTTGTCCCTTATTCGAACCCTTGCAGCTTAGGATGGTGGGATCATCCACACTTTGATTATAGGGAAAGGTCAGACAATTTTCAATAATTTCAGCCTGAATTACCAACTCCTTCACAGCTTAACCTTAAAGATCGAATTTAGTCATTGGAAGGGATGATGAGAACTTTAGTGGCAACAAATCAACAATTTTAGCAACAATTTCAACAACAATTATAGAAAACAAAGGCTAGTATGCAAGACACGTGAGATCAAATTGTTGGAGTAGCTGTTTCACTCAATAATTTAGAGAATTAAAGTGAATTGATTGCAGAGAGTGTTATTAATCCAATCCAACATGTTGACGCAATCACATTGAAGGTTGATGATGAATTGCAAGAACCTGACAGTTCAAATGTTGCATGGCATGGCCTTGACGTAAGCAATAAAATGATGCCTAAGGCTCCAAAGCCATTTTTTAGGTTCAACAACATTCCTTTTCCTCGAAGGCTTACAGGATTCAACAGAGCATATGCATATGAGATTATGGAAGACTTTGTCAAGCTATTAGAAACTAAATTTGAGGAGAATACTGGGCAAAAGGAAGATGAAATCAAAGCTGCAAGTCACGAGGTAGAAACTCAAGTTCTAAATTTGGACCTAATTTCAATTTGTGTGGATGACCTATTCTGCTCAAAGAAGTCAGTTGAGTGCATAAGGGGTGAGCATAAAAAAGACATGATGGAGATATGCATAAAAAATTGAGGTAAACATTCCTCTACTTGATTCAATTAATCATGAGCCTAAATATGTTGAATTCCTCAAAGAGTTTTGCACCAAGAAAAAGAGAGCACCAAGGGAGAATGTAGTGGATGGTCCAGAAAATATTGTTGACATAATTCATAAGAAACTACCACCAAAGAAAAAGGACCCAAGTATGTTCATTATCCTTTGCACCATTGGAAATACAAAAATAAAAAGTGACATGTTGGATTTAGGTGCTTCAATAAATGTTATGCCTCTTTATATCTATAAATTGTTGAATTTGGGACCTATGATAGAAACAATGAGTGTAATACAATTAACCAATCACTCTCGTATTTACCCGAAAGAAATGGTTAATCATATTTTGGTGCAAGTTGACAGTTTAATTTTTCCCACTAATTTCTATGTTATGGATATGGATGATAATGACTCTCGTCATCCATCAATAATTCTGTTGGGATACCATTTCTTAGTACTACAGGTGCAAAAATTGTTGTGCTGAATGGTGAAAATACCTTTGAGGTTGAGGAAAAAATGGTGCACTTCAATATTGAGCCAAGATGAATATTCAAGTTCGTCCAACCAAAAAGACATTAAAGAAGCGTTTCTTGGGAGGCAACCTAAGCAAATTTTTCTTTCTTGCATTTTTAATTTATTTATGTTGGTTTTTAATTTTGGAGTTTCCCTCCTTTATGGTCTAATCTTTTCTCTATCCAGTTTTTGTTGTTTTAATGGTTGTGTTCCAGTATTTGGAGGCTTTCTATGACACTTTCCATGATTCAAGGTTGATATGGCAATATTTAAGTGTGGGGAGGGGTTGCTCCTGGTGATTTTTCAGTTATTGGTGAAAGATTGACCAAAACGACATAGTTTTAGTGTGCCTCAAAAGCTCTTTAGCTAAAAGAGGGGCATTTTGGTCAATTATAATTTGAAACAGCCACAAGAGAGTTATTTTAACATCAGAGTCCACAAAAGTGGTCAAAATCCCTATTTTCTTCTCTTCTTCTCCCTCTCTTGTCTCTCTTAAATCCTCCATTGCCACCACCATCTTCTCTACTGAAATTTAAGTTCTTAATGTCAAGAATCAATCAAGAACTACCACCTCTAGTACCATATCCTTGATTATCCAGAGAAGCTTTTCTTATCCATTCACATTTTCATTTAATTTTGTAACATTGAGGACAATGTTAGATTTAAGTGTAGGGAAAGACTTATCTGTAGTTTTTGTGATTTTCATGCTATTATGATGATATTTTTGTTCGTTTTTGTAGTATTTTTGTGCATCTGTTTTGTTTCTTGCTATTTTGTGCATTTGTTACTTTATGTCTTATGCCCTGTTTTAACAAGTCACGGCATGGCCTTGACATAACTTGTCATGATGCATTTTAGTTAATTTTGCATGTGTTTTGTTCTGCATTTGATTTTTGTGTAAAGCCATGTCTGTCATTCAGCTTTGATAATCGGATTTTTGAAAAGAAAAAAAAATATTACGACTTCATTGATCTCTTTTAACACCCATTCTAGTCAAAAAATTGGGTTTTTATGTGCCTTAAATTCATGATTGAATAGCCCCCGATAATAGACCCGAAGGAGTAACAACTTCACACACAAAAACCGTGCGATATTTGAGACATAAATCGGTGTTATCGCAAGTGCACGATAATCGACGTAGTTTTCCAAGGAGTAATCCAAGGTTATCGTATCCACAGGGACGAGACTAAATGTGATCAGTTCTCAAAAGAAAATAAAGAATTAAATAAAAGCAAGAGTTTATTTTTGGTGTTTCCAATCATGTAAAACAAGAAAATAACAAACAACAACATAAAAAGCGTTACGACTTTCAAGACTTCCACCAAGACTCCTAATTACGACATCTATGAAAGGGTTATGGGATGTTGAGTATTCTCTTACTTTTATCACCTAGAGCCTCTTTCAAGTTCATCTAAGTTATATCTACATTTATTAGAAGGGTCATTTCAACCTCATCTAACTAAACTAGACTCATTAGGCTCTTTTGGGAATTTCATTGAACACCTTATAGGCAAGAATATCTCTATTACAAAACCTAACAAGTTTAATGCATGTCAATCTCACTTATTCTTCTCCTTTCGGTCCTTCAACTAGGCTTGTTAAAACTACCATTATGATGACCAATCACAACAATAATCAATTCATACATGTCATTAAATCAAATCCAAAATCTCTACACATATATCATTTAAGCACAACAAGATCTCTAGAAATATGGCAATGAAGAACATCAATCTCATTCATAAATATAGCAACAAGATGTCAAGGTTTATATCTCTAAGTCCTAACAAAATATTAAGCTACCATGATTATGTTCAACAAAATATAACAATAAACATCAACATAAAACATGATAGCAACTAAAGATAAGAAGAGAGAAGAGATAAAATGGATATAGAGACGCCTCTCTAGGTAGTCTTCGAGAGAAATCTCCGATCTTCAAGCACAATCTCCTTCTCCTTCTTTGAAACCCTAACTATGTTCTTCTAAAATAAAAGAGAGAAAATAAAAGTGTTCTTTCAAGAATGAAAGATTGGAGAAATGTTGTTAAGAGGGGGTATTTATACCCCTTTACATGTGTTAAAACCCTAAAAAATATGTTCCAAATATGCCCCTAAGTGTATGCATTTCGTCCACCAAAAAAAGGCCTTGTCGCCATTGACTTTTGTCTCCTTTCAGTTGACCACGGTCGTGGCTCATTACACGAGCTAATACAAGCCCATGTTCGTGTCTTGCACTCGAAAGTGCACCTCCATATTTTGGCCACAGTTTGGACCGCGACCATGGTGGTAACCGTGGCTAGACTATGGCCTTGCTACCAAGGTCGCGGTGCATTGTTTTGTGTCCTTTCTTCATGTCGCTTTTTTGCTTCTTTTTCGTACTTTCATTCCTAATTTATCCAAGTCATTTCCACCCTAAACAAAACACAAAAAGTGTATAAATAAGACATTAAACACTCAATTCAAGGCCGAAAACATATGAACTCTTGCTTTATTAATAGTGTAATTTTAGCATATATCAACATTACACGTACTCTATTTTTCTTTGTTGTGTGAATTAGTTAACTATTAATAGAACATTGTTGGAGCTTGACATGAGATGCGTTTTGAGACCCTTTTATTTTTGAATTGAGACACCGGGATGACGAGGGGCATTGTTTGTTTAACCCCTTGCTTTATCCTTTTTTTTGTTCATCTATCCTTCTAAATTAACCCCTAGAAAACCCCTTTTAAGCTTTGACCTTTTTCATTATTTGAACCTACTTAAACCATATCCATTCTTCTTTGTTAAACTTCTACAGTTGCACCTTAAGTTGAAAGTATTGATTAGCTTTACATGCCAATATTTGTTATGATTGTTGACATTATGTGTGATGGATAAATTGTCACGTTATGGATTTGATTTGAGCTTATGATTTTTAAATTCACAAAGCTGCCTGGGTTTGCATTTATGTTAATATTGTTGCAAATGTTCTTCAAAAAAAAAAAAGAGAAATGGGTGAAAAAGAGGAAAAGGCAACAAAGAAATGAAAAATTTTGGATATGGGCAGCCTTGTGAAAACAGTAGCAAAGTACTTGGTATTTGTTTGATCCACTTTGGTTTTAGACATGAATTTATGTCTGGAAACCTCATCAATATGTGTTTATTTCCATTGGCATGTGTTAGCTCATTTTATCTTTGTTCTCTCAACTTATTCCTTGTTTACCCTTTGATTAGCCCTGTTATAAGCCCATAAAAATCCTCTTTGATTGGTGGATTAACTCATGTGTTTTTATTTTGATGGAGATTTGATCGATTATCAAGCCTTGGAAAGAGCTATTGTGGTTAACTCGAGTGTAAACACTTCACCCCAAACACTTTTGAGCGATTGAGTGATATCTGTAAAGGTGTGGTTTTGCTATTCCCTAAGGGCATTATTGATGTGGAGACTAATCTTTTCGATTGTCGGCTAGCCTGACGCTAGTTGTGTTCTCTTTTAAATATTCGGTACATATTGATTTGGGTGAAACTGGATTGGGGAATATAAAGCATGATTTGAAGTCAATTTTCTCATTATCTTTGGATTATCAAATGCTCGAGGACAAACATGGTTTATGTGTAGGGAGATTTGTCAGTGTGCATGTTTTCATTCGCATTTTAATATTGTTTTGCATGCATTATCATTCATATTTTTGTGTTTTTATGTTACTTTGTGTTAAATTGTGTTTAAAGGTTGATTTTGTGGAAAAAAAAAGAGATGAACTTGGAGCTATTTTGGGCAAGGATTGGATTTTGGGTGTTACTACAAGACCTTGACGAGATAAGGAACGTGCTTACACTACAGACACGCGATTCTGACGCAGGAAAACCTATTCTGGAAAGAAAGACTAACGGGAAACACTACCTATTTTGTTGGAAACCAAGCCGTATAGACTTAGGCTATTTAGAAGGGTTATTTTTAGAACACATAGACAAAATTCTAATTAGGTTACAAGTTGGCTATCTCTTATAAATAGCCAACCACCTTTATTTTGTAGCTCTTCCTCCATTCGGCCTAGATAGCCACATTCATCTATTTTATTATTTCTTTTATATATTGCTAAACTTTTTCTAGTCAAGGTTAGTCAAGGTTGAACTTTATTGAATTGTGAGGATATTGTGTTAATTGTTCTTATCCATTCGCATATTTATTTAATTCATGTTATCTAGTGCTTTAATATTATTTTGTTGATTGATTTAATTTCAGCTGGTTAGATTGATTGGTAAAATAATATATTTCTAGTTAAATTCGTAGATCTGTGATTGTGTGTCTAGCATGAGTGGTAAGTTAATGTTGTTGTTGTGATAACGAGCTTCAACTATCATTAGCAGAATTAAATAATCTTGCTTGAATAAACTATAATCTTGCTTGAATAAACTACGGCTTCTAAGTTTATTGGCTTGGGTAAGGTCTTTATAATTCTTAATGCAATCGATAAATTGAACTCTACAGGGTGTCTCAGAGGTTATTTATTGATTACGGAAGTAGTTTGCAAAGCGTCCCGAAACTACCGAAATAGTAAGTAAAGACTGGTTACTGAGTGCTTCACCTGTAACTATAACTTGTCTATGTGAATAATTGAAATTTATCTTTTGATCATGTGATCAATTCAAGAAGTGATACCGAGATGAAACCTTGACTAGGCTTTCTTTATATTGATTTTCCTTTACTTTATTTATGTGATTGTTCACTGCTTTCTTTTATTTACGATTGCATTTTATTTTCGAAATCCTTCTTCAATCAATTTTATTGTTTACTGTTTTCTTTCAGCAACTAGACAAGTTTTTACCCGTCTTTGTGAATTCGACCTTGCTTGTAATTGTCTTAAATTATAATTTATTTTAGGCTTAAAGTAGGAATTAATTTGTTGGTTTTGACGTTCATCAAAGGGTTCAGAGAAAACAGTGCAGTCGAGGAGTTCGGACCAAGGGCAGCATTCGAAGAGGCTGTGGTGGACAGAGTGGCGATTAGGGGTTAGGTGGTGGTTGGATTGGTGGTTGTGGCGGTGGGAAGGATTGGGGATGATCGGAACGGAGACAGAGAGAAGAGAGAGACAAGATATTCGGGGTGAAACGGAAATGGAGAGAGAAAAGGTAAAGAGGAGGGAATAAATAGTGTACCATTTGTGAAATTTAAAATGCGACGATCCCATAATAGAGAAAGTAATCCCCAGTGTCCTTAAGTGAAATTTAAATATCCAAACAGCTTTATACTGTGTAATTTCCTCTAAAATCAATCAATACAGTTGTACAGATAGAGAACGGCTCAAATCAGAAGAAGCCTAGCTCTGACCCGCAGACAAATGGTTCAAGACACAAAAGAGATAAATTCCCAACACTATTGGGCTGGCAACACTATTTGGGCTCTCAATGGACAAATCCAAGTGAAGGGTCTCGTCATTATTAACGTTTAATCAACGATCAAATATGTCCTTTAAAAAAAATGTGTTCTTTAAAAAAATATGTCCTTTTAAAAAAATATTTTAATCAGCAATCAAATATGTCCTTTAAGAATATATTTCCTTTAAACTTCTTGGCCAAAAACAATGTCCTTTAAAAAAAATCAATGATTAAATAAGTGTTCTTTGTTAAAAAAAAAAAAAGATTAAGCCGAAAAAATAAAATATAGTCTATCGAAAAGTGACGTTAATCGAAAGACTTCATCGATGTTCAAATGACAGATTAAATCATATAAATGGAGAAATGGTTAAACTTAATTCGTTTAAAAAAATTTGTTGCATGAAATTTAAAGTAATTGAAATATGAAAAATTATAGAAATGTTATAATCATTGTGTGAATTGTGATTAAAGAAAAAAAATGACGAGATATAATGGCTATGTTTAATTAAGAAAATAATTTTATGTTTTTGTTTTGTGTTTTATTTATATTTTTTGAAATTTAAAAGTATTTAGAAAATATATTTACTAATCAAAAAAAAATTGAACATTTTTTCATTTTTTTATTTTTGTTTTTTAGTTTTCTAAAAAATAGTGAAATTTTTTTACAACTAAACAAACCCAATATTTCCCCATATACATATGAAAAAGAATATTTCGCCATATCACGCAAAATTCGATTATGGTGTGCAAGTGTTCAACCTCAAAAATTTTATATATCAACTAGTCATTCGAATTAATTTTCAAGTTTTTTCTTTTCCGCTTTGAGAATTGGATGAAATACTGAAATGGTGAAGGAATCATCCGGAAGCTTTTTTTTTCATTTTTCCTTGATGTGGTCCTCTTATAGTACAAAACTCTCATAAGATGACAAATAAAATGTCACAACTTTGTTTAATTTGATGTAACACATTAGGATAAATCTTGCTGTCAAGTGCCAACGATAAAATACCTGCCATATATTACGTAACTCACCGGAGATTAATATTACTTAATTAAATTTGGTATTGAAGGTATCAGACTAGGAAAACAGTAAACTAATATTCAATCGGGAAAATCTAACATTTATTCGAAGTTAAAATACTTATTTTGACAAATAGCTTTACATCAAATACATTCTCTCAAATAAAAATATTCGTGAAACTTCTTACAAAAATGTTAGATTTTAAATGTCTCCAAATATATCCAAAAGTGTTCAGTTCAAAAAATATGGCATTTTTCGACAAAAGTTTCTCTAAATGTATCCAAAAGTCTTCAGTTTGAAAAAATGTGACATTTTTCAACAAAAATTTCTGTGTTGTTATTTGTAAAATTTAAGATTATGTTGTTCTATTTTTTAAAATATGAAGTTTAATTAGGGTAACTTTCAAAATACTAACCTCTTAGAAGCACAATAGAAATTCACAAGTACAAAAATATGAACTTGTTCGACTAAGTATATGTTAGTGTTGAAAATAGCGGTCCGCTTATGACGGGTGAACCGAACCCAGTCGATTAAGGTGTAAACCGAAACCAATTAGTAAGGCCAATTGAGTTGGGTCTTAAGCCCATAAAGGCCCAAAAAGGCCATTAAGGGCTTATATATATAAGTGTGGGCAGGAAGAAAAAGAAAGAGAGAGAGGAGAAGGAAAGAAAGAAAAAAAAAAGAAAAAGAAAGAAAGAAAAGGAAAAAAGGAAAGAAAAGAAAAGAGAGGGAGGGAAGAATGCCTTTCCCTCCATGGCTCTCCTCCCTCGGCACATCCATTGTCTATTGATGGTTCCGATCTGCATGGCATCTAGACTGCGAAAGAGCTGAGCCCTCCCGTCGACTTATCGACCATGGTTTGCTCATGAGACCAATAACATTTTTGTTCCTGTTCCGTTGCTCGATGTTGTTGTCTTCCACTGGAATCGAGGTTAGTAAATTTAACCTATTATTTATACTGTTTATTAGTTAAAACGGTAGCCGATTCCTTCATTGGTATCTGAGCGGACATAGATTTTTTGAATATGTTTTGATAATCTTGTTGATCTCAGTCTAGGATGTCTGCTATATTTTTTTGATATTCAAATTTTTGTTTATATCGTTGTTTTTGTTTCGAGTATTGTTGGATTATGGGTTATCAACATTAAGATCCTGTATGTTTTGATGATGAACAAAATGATATTGTCAAAGCCTCACTCGAGTAAGATGCTTATTCATTAGAGTAACATTTGTGCCCAGTTTATTTCACTCGAGTAAGCCAAGTCATCACTCGAGTAATGCACGAAAAATAAAGGAATGGGATATGAGTTGAAGCTACTCACTCGAGTAACAAGAAAAGTGTCACCCGAGTAATCCATGTGTCATATCACTCGAGTAAGTAGGAAGCGTCACTCGAGTAAGGTAGAGTTCAAGGTGTCACTCGAGTAACAAGAAGTCTCACTCGAGTAATCAATGCATCTGATCACTCGAGTAAGCGAAAGGTGTCACTCGAGTAAATCATCAACCCAGAAAGCTGCAATGGATAGAAATGCATTCCAACGGTCATATTCTTATCACCAACGGTCATATTGATTGGAATAGCTATAAATACATGAAGGAATGGCAGAAAAACGTGGATGATCATATGGATTCAAGTCCCAATCATTTTCATCATTCTCCTCACTCCAAAATACCAAATCAAGCTAGAGATCAAGATTCAAGCATCAATTTCATACAACCAAACTCTAGCATAAAGCTTTCATTTTTTGTAAACGTTTTGTAAACACTTTGAGAGTGAGAGAGGTTTGTTGTAAACTTAAGTATAAAACAATATTGTGAGGCTTTAAAGGTATGAGTCGGAATCAACCTTGTCTAGACTTTAGAGGTGTGAGCCGTAATCAACCTTGTTGGCTTTAGAGGTGTGAGCCGCAATCAACCTTTGTTGGCTTTAGAGGTGTGAGCCGCAATCAACCTTATTGGCTTTAGAGGTGTGAGCCGCAATCAACCTTGGTGTAAGTCTTTGTTGGATTGAGCCAGAATCAATCTTCGAGATAATGGAAATCCTAAGTGAGACTTAGGTAATGGACGTAGGCATGGTTGGCAAAACCACTCTAAATTCTTGGTGTTGTTTTTTCTCTCACTTCCGCTCTCCAAATTCAACCAACGCATCCCAAAAAAAATCTCCAACAAGTGGTATCAGAGCTGGTCTCTATTCAAAAAGGCTTAACATCCTTGAAGCAAATATCCTACATTATTGAAGATGTCAATTTTGGTACTATCTTTCCACTTTACTCAATGCTTTTCATTTTTTATATAGTGCTTTGATCTATATAGGGGGAGAAATGAAGTTTTAAATTTTTTTCTCAAATCATTTTTGATAGGGGGAGAAATGATGTGTTCAAAATATTTTTAAATGATGCACAAATTATTTTTCATAGGGGGAGTGAAAATTTTAAAATTTTTTATATGATCTCCTAATTTTTTTTCCTAACCTCTTTGACAAGGATGAAATCCTTGATCAATATTGTTGTCCTTGATGTAGCGCTTAAATTCATAAAAGTTTTGTCATCATCAAAAAGGGAGAGATTGTTGGATCATGGGTGATCAACATTAAGATCCTTTATGTTTTGATGATGAACAAAATGATATTGTCAAAGCCTCACTTGAGTAACCTATTCACTCAAGTAACATGTGTGCCCAGTCTATTTCACTCGAGTAAGCCAAGTCATCACTCGAGTAATGCACAAAGAACATAGGAATGGGATATGAGCTGAAGCTACTCACTCGAGTAACAAGAAAAGTGTCACTCGAGTAATCCATGTGTCATATCACTCGAGTAAGCAGGAAGCGTCACTCAAGTAAGGCAGAGTTCAATGTGTCACTTGAGTAACAAGAAGTGTCACTCGAGTAAGCAAAATGTGTCACTCAAGTATGTCTCCGACCAAAACATAAAAGTTGGAATTTTGAAATTCTGACAAAATATTTGAGATCAACGACCTTGAAAACATAAGATCCCCAAGTTTCGTTGTGAAATTCCATTGGAAAGGTCGTCAAATGCACGAAAACCCGATCAAAAAAATATTGAGTGAGGCCACACAGATGAATTTGATCATCTGATAAGAAACGGCGAAGTGGAGAATTCTGATTTGTCCACACAAACCACTCACGACGAGACACTTGGTCGAGCAATAATTCCAGTCAAAGTTGACTGAAACACCAACCAATGATATATCGCCACGTGTCATATGCGGAAACATGTGAATCCATTGTCGACAACCAACCACGGTACGACACGTGTCATTTGTGATACGTGGCCTAATCAAATGTCGGCATATGGCGGCAGAAGCATCCCGTGCGTGACGGCTCGTGGAGTGGCCTGTTTAGCTCATGGATTCGTTTCGGTGGCGCGTGTGAGTGCGTGTTTGTTATTGCCAATGCGATTCGGTGCGTGGGCTGCGCTTAAAATCTCCACGGTGAGTGTGTTGGAGCGTGACACATGTCTCGATGGCCAAAATTTTGTATTTTTTTGACAGAATTAAAATTTGAAATTTTCTGAAAATTTTGGCATATTTTTCACAATATTTTGATTTTCAGAACTATTTTTTTCAAATGTTTTTATTATTAAAATTTGTTAAAATTGTGAAAAATATGTTTTCTGCCAAGAATTATTTTTGGAAATCAATTTCTAAAATAATTGTTTTAAAAACATGCAAATATTTTTCTCATTTAGATAATTGGGATGAGGTTCTAATTATTTAGAAAATACACAAGTACGTATATGCCTATTATTTTTGTGATTTAGCTACAAATAAACAAATGGGAAGGTGCGACTTAAGATTTACACAACTCCTAAACCGAGAAATTTGGGATGGTGGTGGTCTAATGGGAAGAATTTAATTGTGCATTTAGAGCACAAATGTGATGAAGGTTTTACTAATTCGTAAAAGATTACGAATTCTCATCACCGGTATTGGTTGAGCTATTAGTCCATTCTAGAATTTTATACAAATATGATCCCTTAGTGTCATCAAAAGCCACTTAGAGATTCTAAAAAGTAAAAACGTTTAAAGATCGGTATATCTGAAATTACTCCATGATCATGAAAAGAAATCATGAGAAGTGGGAGTTCCACTTTAAGGTCTTATGATTAAAAGAATTCTTGATAAGTCAAAAACTTACGAATTCTATTCTAACACATTGAAAAAGTTCATTGTGTAACCAATTGGCTGGCATAAGCCCAATCCTATATTCGTGTAGTATTATTTTTGGGGATATTTTATAAGCATTATTTGTGTATTAATGCTGCCCAATGTTGACGTACGAGTATTAACATTGAGACTAATTGTTTGAATTACATGTTGGTTCAATAAATGATATTTGTTTCATTTATTGTTTTGGCTTATTATAATGTTGATTTGCCTTAATGTTATTTGCAATATTTTTTGTACGCTGAATATATTGCCCAAGTATTAAGTTTTTCTTCATAATTGAGATGACCAACATGGATTCTCCTAAGTCATGTGGCCTTTAAAAGTGAATCCAAACAGTCATTATTTACTGTCTATAAAATTAAATATAGTATAGTTAATTATTAAGACTTAGATGGCAAATGTGCATATAGTGTACATTTCGATTCAAAGCTTAATAAGAGACTATGCTAGTTTAATTTTGATTGGATAGTAAATATATGTATATTGCTATGACTTGCTTATGTGCAACTATGTTTTTATTGTTTGTAATTGCTTTTGTGATATTCACTGCTTGAAAAGTTGATTGATGCTGAGCCATACGAGGATGTATGTTCATTTATGTTGGGCTTAGGCGGCAACAATCGTTAAACCTAGATTATGGAAATCTAGCATGTACTATAAGAAAAAAAAACATATGCCTATTTGAACTTGGTTATGACCAAATTCAAAAAAGGAGTAGAAAACCACTCAATACATTTTTGGACCAAAATGTCTATAGACGTGGAAGCAAGAAAATTCCACTATGTTCATCATCTTTTAAGTATAAAAGATGATGTAGTCATTAGGCTACTTTGCAAGTATCAAGATGTTTGCATTCAAGGAGAAGTTAGTAGGCAAGACACTAACATAGCTTGTGGTCTTTGATCATTGATATTTGTTAAAGCATCCTAATCATGTGAGTAAAGGCGAAAGGCCTACATGATTAAAGAGCTAGTGATCCTAATCATTGTTTGATCAAGGACGAGGTCCAAAGTTGTTATCCATTTCTTGCCTAAAACTTAAGAGCAAATTGAGCTGCACCTAACCCACGCTTATCTCAAGCATAAGATCGTGAGAAATTCGATAATGTATTATTTTATTGGATAAATTCCAATATAAGGGTAAGGAAAAAGGTTTGAGAACCCAAATCCTTAAGAAGTGAGTAATTAGAGACAGAATTTTGAGAAAATCCTTGAACATGAACAACGTTAACATTTTGTGAGTAAAATGTTAACTACCAAAGACGCATTATATGTGAGATAATGGACATGTTCTTACTTGAATTTCATCGTTAGATGACGATTTATTCAACATTTAGAATTTTTACTATGAAGTTGTGACATGACTTCATTACCAACTAGTTCCAATAAGGAACAAGTTGAGTATGAAATGAACAACTCGAAAGTGTGAATTCTAGAATTTGGCATGTGCGAGTTAGCCTTGTATGAAAGCCAATAACAATCTTTGTTATGTTGTTATACTATATTTTGAGTGAGAGACTACTTTGGCACTAAAAGTGGTTTCTTAGTCAAGGTAAAGACTTGAATATTGGAAAGCCTAGTTTCCATTTGTTGCTACTTCACGTGGTTATAAGAAATTATGTGAAGTTAATGCACGCAACTCAAACATTTTGGCAAAATTAAGTAAATCGATTAGCTCAAGTGGGAGTATTAAGCAATTGTTTAAGGTCAAATTATCTAATTGCGGGTATTGCAAAATGGAATACTAGAGAGAAAACCATTTCAAAAAACATTTAGAGTTGAATTCCAGTTGCTATTAATCCACTTTTGATGTTTGACATCAAAAGATAAAAAGGGCTTATTACTTCATCACTCCTGTATATATGATTGTGAAAAGTACAATCATATTTATTTATGGATTGACTATGGTTGTGAATGTCTATAAAATGAGACCAAAATTTTATGTGATGAAAGAGAATTAAACATTAGATGTTTATTTCCATACTCTGCAAGAAAACTGCATAACATGAAGGAGAAATGAAACTCTCCTTAATATGTTGAGAACTACAATGGCAAAGGCCACAATGTTCAAAATCCATATGCCCTCTAGCTCTATTACTTATACATCTCATGGGATGTGAATTAGTCGAGAGCATGACCGATACCTTTTGGAACCAAGAGATGTATTGCCAATGTCCATGATACCTTTGGTAGAAAAGACCAAGAGGCAAAAGGCGTTAGACACCCTACTATGTCAAAATGACATATTCATTGTGGAATAATAAGAAATTGGCATAGTAATGAGTTATAAGAAATCATATTCCTAAGGTAATAGATTTCTTAACTGTTATAAAGTGAACAAGATTTTATTTTATTTGAAACTCTGGAACTAAACCCTCAGGATCACTCCATCCGAGTGGGAGAATTCTTGAGGAGGACGAGGGATGAGAAAGAAAGTTGGATAATGTAATGAAAATTGCAACCTTGAGTTTACAATCTCAAGATAGGATAATGTAACTCAAGAGATGGTAATGTAAATTATATCCTTGAGTTTTAAAAATATCAAGAGATCGATCCGAGTTATTGTTATCTCTTTATTTGAAAGGGATACGTTGAAAAAGTCTCGATCGATTCAACTTTTATCTCATCTACCTTAAGCGTGTGTGGATATTCCTGATCCTAACTTGAGTGAGAGCATTTTAAAAAATGCATAGCAATATTTTTATTTTCTAGTAGGAGTAGAAAACTTGATCCTAGTGGGAGTTATTATATGGATCTTGCACCCAGTGGAAGCATTTTTTGAGAATGCATAAAACTAAAAGGGATAAAATCTCATGATAATATTTTTTTAAAAAAATGAATTGATGATGAACATTTTAGTAATCTCACGAGTCAAGAATGAACCTCCGAGTATGTTAGAGGTTTACTAATCCCAGTTAAAATTGTATGGATTAAAGCAATGGAAGTGCAAAGGACATTTAAGATTGAACCATATTTGAAAACTGGTTAATCTACCTAAAGGATGATCACCCATTAGAGATAAGTGAACACATGAGCGATAAGTCGAGTAAGTTATTGACATTTGCCAAAAGGGATTTACACAACAAGATTGGAAAGACCATCTTGTTAAATGATTTACCTTTACCAAATAGACATTGGCCATTTGGGCTAGTCTATATCTCGACCTACGTCAATAGATGTAGAGACTCATTTTCTCAGTAAAAAATTTGGAGTGGAAACCTATATGGTTTATCCTAACAGTTTCATCGTTTAAGGTATGTCCTTAGACTTCTTTGAGAGAATGGTATATTCATATATGTTGTGACAATGCCCAAGGTGAATCTGGTCATTCTTACCTAGTGTGAACATCACATTGATAGCTGGAAATGATCTAGCATACTTGAATGACACCAAAGATTAGTTGAGATTCAACTTTGAGATTAATAATATGGGTTTACTTTGGAGTCAAACTCCAAGAGACCATTTGAGTGGAATGTTGTCACTTGAACACTTCAAGATCTAGAAATGCATGACTTATAGGTAGACCCATGACTAAGAGCAAGTGTCTTAGAAAGACACGTGTTCATAAACTATGTGAAATGAAGAATGTGTAAGAAATGTTCTTCATACGAATATCATATAAACGTCTTTAATATAGAGTACATGTGTTGATTACAAAACCATGTCTTGTAGTAAATGCCTAGGTGTATACAATACCTAGAGTTTGCTATGCAATCAATTTAGATATCAAATATTGATCCAACACATAAGGAGGATGAGATACTTGGATACTTTAGAGGCACTGCAAGACACTATGTTTTCGTAAGGACTTGCGATAAAATGAGACACAGTTGTTACTCCACATATTGATATGGATAATAGGGACGTCCATGCCTAGTTATGTGTTCTTGCTTGGATAAAAAGCTATTTCACGTAATAGTGAGGAACAAATACAAATGTGTAGGAAAAGAAGTTGAGACCATAACTTCATAAGCTGCAGTGCAGTAAGAAGATTGGCTATATAGTGGAATGATCCATTTGGCACAAACCACCTAAAAAACCTATGACAGTCTTTAGTGACAGTAGTCAATCACGATTGTTTAAAGATCGAGAAGATCTAATATATGTTTAAGCAAATCGAGACTAAGTATCATGTTGTGAAAGACTTGGTTGCACAAGAACAAGTAAAATTTGAGTACAAGTTTTACAAAGAGAAGTGAACTTATAATATAAGTCCATATGAGACGTGATTATAAATCCGTTAATAAAAGCCTATAAAGAATAAGTTTCTTAAGACTCGCATGGCATACAAAATGTGTAATCCCTTAAAACATGATCTTTATTAAGATTATTGTGAGCAATAAACGAGCGCAAATGTTGAGAGTTGACATTTGTAGTAGTATTGAGTATGAAAGCATGTTGGACAGAGAAGTAACCAACTCACACGGGTGTTTACCTTAGTTTTACCAGTTTGTTGGGGGAAGAACTAAGATGAGACTGATTTTAAACGTAGAAAGAGATCGAGAGCGCGTTCATAATCAAAAGGTCGTCTTGCATTTTGCAGTGATGAGTTCATTGTAAAAAGGGCAAGAAAAAGTGGTACGAAAATAGACGTACGATAAAGTCCTTTGTCGATCATTAAATTGATCAAATGCTAAATTATATATCCTGTCTTAAAGCAAGAAGTAATCCTATTAAGTGTGGATTAAGGTTAGATAGCAAAATGCATCGTAACCGAAACTTCTGTGTAGTGTTGACAATTTTGTATAAATATGCGCTCCTCCAAGGGAAGGAAAGAACACCACAACACATGATCATACCATGTGTGCTATATACACGACCATATGAATGGAAAATATTGAAAAAATGATCTCATTTTTCCTAGTGTGAGACCCTATCGTAAACATATAGTTCTCGGTATTACCTACCCTTAGAATCCTTAACACATTTAAAACGTGTAGTTGAGTTTGGCTACTTTAGCTTGCCATTGATGGTCATGGTTAATTCAACCAAGCGTGACAAGCTGGGCAAGTAAACTTGGCTATGTGGATTGTCTGGTGTAAGAGAGGAAGTTCGTTTATA
>CAODLS010723576.1:0-35595 GCA_948243855.1 Flueggea neowawraea
GTTATTAGGCCTTAAAATATTGAACCTTAGGTTTGATATCAATTGTAATCCCAATATGGTTATTCAAGAGGGAGATGAATTGGATTTCTTGCTAAGTATAAAAACTTTTTAAAACTTTTTGCAATATTTTGACAAACAAAAATCCATAGCTCAATCCATCACACACAACCATAGAAATTGAAATGAAAATAAGTAAGGGATAGAGAAAACAAATCCAAGATTTATAGTGGTTTGGTCCTCTTTGACCTACGTCTACTCCTCTAGCCTCAACTAGATAATTTCAATCCACTATCTCTTCCTCACTTGTGGGTGGAGGCAAATCGTTACAACCTCTTATTTTTCAGGCTCACAAGAAAACCTTTACAACCACTTGTTTTTAACTGGTTCAACAAGAAAAACAACAACCACTTACTTTTCAAAGGCAGCAAACAAGCAAACATATTCTACTCAAAAGATTTACAACCAAAGTTTGATTACAAAAGGTTTAACAGAAAGAGAATGATATTCTCTCATCAACTCTCAAAGAAAATAGTAATATAAAAGCTTAGTTGTGGTGTAAGAACTTGAAAATACTTAGAAAGAGAAAGTCAAGAATAAAATTAGCAAAGCTTGGGCACACTCTCAATGCGTTCTCTATTTGTCTCTGAAGTACGTACCTCTATTTATAGGTAGTCTTCAAAATGTAGCCGTTGTGAGACCTGAAATAGCTGTTAAGAGACGAGAAGGAAATTCTGATTTTGATGACATCAGCAGATACAACGTGCATTGTATCCCATGCAACGTGCGCTGTAAATGTCCCATTGACGTACAACGTGACTTGCTTCATTTCAACGTGTCTTGTATCCAACTCTGATGCTTCGGCCTCAAATGTTGCACAATGTAAAGTATCTTGTGTTTATGCAATGTGATTTGAGTCTCCATCCAAAATGCTCATCTAGAATTTTTTTTGTATAACGTGACTTGTGTCCATTTGCAATGTGCATTGATCATGCCTTAGCGTGCGTTGAATATGGCATTTCATCCTTCAAGGTGCATTGTCGATCTCCAAACATCGCTCATTTGATTCTTTCACGTGATTGCGTTAGGTGCCAAAGAATATTAAAATTTGAATCCCGAGGCGCCGACTTGTCATATGTTGACATCACCAACTTCAACGTGACTTGCAACGCGCGTTAAGGAATGTTTTCAGAGGTGACTCCTTTTCTCACAACATGACTTGAAGTGGAATATAACGTCGATTTCCATTGCTTGCAAGTCGACTTCAAGTTTGATGCTCAGCCTCGTCAATGTGATGTGTATAGTCTACAACGTGACTTGTACACAAGTACAATTCATGCTGAGAGCACCTCATCCATATAACGTAACTTATAGACTCTACAACGTGACTTGTAGATAAGTGCAACTCATGCTGAGAGCACCTCATCCATGTAACATGACATGAGCTTCATGCAACGCGCTTTGTATGTTTCAGATACCTACTGCCTCCTTAGTTTAAATCAACAAGGTGATTTGTATCTCATGTTGCACGACTTGTACCTCAACTGGAAAATCCAGAATTCCTTTGGTATGAATAACGTGACTTGTAATGGTTGTAGCATGCTTTGATCATACTGCAACGGGCTTAACATTGGCTTCAACGTGCATTGCTTAAATTTTTCACATGTTTTGTAAAAATCATCAAAACTGAGAGTCAACAGTTTTAACTTATATTGTCTGTTTATTTGTATTTGATTGGGAGTTGAGTAAACTGGGTAGTCTATCTATTCTTCTGAGGTTTGTGCGAGCTGAGTTGGGCCCACATAGACATTTCACTTCGTACGCCTATCGCTTTTCGTAAATGGCTCGTGACACCTATAAGCATAAGGCAATGCACATCCTTTATTGTTCCTTGAGAAAGTCACAATTCAACAAAATCCAACAACGTGAGATGGCTCAAGATAGTTGGCAAACCTTGGAAATTGCTTATAAAGGGACAAACCAAGTGAAGGAAAACAAGATCACTCTCCTAGTGCATAAATATGATTTGTTCAAGATGGGGAAGGAATAAACCATTCAAGAGATGTTTGACTACTTCAATGATATCATAAATGGTCTCAAAGCACTTGGGAAATCATACACATTTCGAGCTTGTGAGAAAAAATCTTGAGAGCTCTTCCAAAGTCTTGGGCTCCTATAAATAATGCTACTCAAGAAGCCAAAGACTTGTCTTCTCTTCCATCAGAGGAATTGCTTAGATCCTTACTCACTCATGAAATGAGTATGGAGGAAGAAGAAAAGATGGAAGACAATAAAAAGAAGGAGTTGGGCATTGCACTCAAAGCTTCCACAAAATACATTGAAAGCTCTAGTGAAGATGAGGAAGAAGAGGATGATTTTGAAGATATCAAATATCTTACCAAGAAGTTTAAAAAAATTCTCAACAAAGAAAATGAAGCGAATGAGGCAAGCAAAAAGAAGAGCCAACTTATTTTCTATGAGTGCCATGAGTCGCCATGAGCCGAGATATGTCAAACCAGATTGCCCATACTTGAAGAAACATAGTAAAAGCAGGTAAAGAAGAATTCTTGATTACATCTCAAGCTCAAGTGATGATGATGCCAACAAGGAGATTGAAGGTGTGTGCTTAACAACAATCTTTGAAAAAGATAGGAATGCAAATGTGGTATCCTTTCCTTGAACGCAAAATTTATTTTATTTTTCTTTATTTATATGTAATTTGTTTATTTGTTGATTTTATGCATATATGAATTTATTGCATGAATTGAGTTTTTAAACTTCAAAGGGAGAGATATTTCTTTATCAAGTTTTGAAAAAAAAAGGGGGGAGTTCTCACTTTCAAAATTATTTATTTGAAATATGAATTTGCTTAGGGGGAGATATACATGCTAAATGATTTTTGATTCTATTGTCATTGAAAAAAGGGGAGAATGTTGATTTTGCATACCTTTTAATGATCACAAAAAGGGGGAGAAGTGTGCATGAATTTGTTCTAGTGATTGGCATTATTTTTATCAATTGGTATCCATATTGTGTTTGAACATCATGATTATTATTGTGATGAACAAACCAACTGACAATGAATGAAATCTTTGATCAAATTGTTTGTTATTAATGAATAGATATTCAAATTCATGTATGTTTTGGCATCATCAAAAAGGGGGAGATTGTTGGTTTTGATTTTGATGATGATGTGTAACAAAACATCTATGAAAGAAGTGCAAAGTAGCAGACCTGGTGATATTTCACCATAAATCACTTAAAGAGCAATCTAAGCATGTTAAGCATATGCAGATTGGTTACCAAACACGTAAAAAAAAGCTCAATGCACGTATAAGACTTATTCTAAAAGAACATTGAGCATTAGACTTTCTCTACGCACGCAGTCAAGATGTCAATCTGAATAAGCATTGTGATACTTCTCAAGAATAGAGGCACGAAGAAGTGGATCTCAAATCACATATGATCCATGCTTTATGCTTAATCGAGATATCGAGTGACAAAAGGACTAAATATCGTACTGTGGTTTAGGTTTTGTGGAGTCATCAAATTCGTTCAATTTGGGTAGTCATAACGTCTTGCTAGATACCGCTTATGACTTGTAGGCTTAAAGTTTGATTTGGGCCTACTAACAAAATTGAGCGGACCTACAGGGTCACCTTTTAATAACAGTAATGGTAGTTTTTCTTATGTTGCTTTTTCATCGAATCGCACGAGCAATGTTATCGTATGGCACTCTAGGCTCAGCCATATTGCTCATGACCGTGTGGAATGTTTAGCCAAAGCTGGTCTAGCCAAGTCGAGTTATCAACACGCGATAATTCCATAAAATGAAACCTAGTACAAAAATCATTTGGGAAAGGAGCTAGAGCTGAATATCCATTGGAATTAACTCATTTTGACGTTTGTGGGCCGATGAAAGTGAGCTAAGCATGAAGCCTACTACTTCATCATTTTCATAGATGACTATGCACGATATGGTAACATCTACCTAATTTCCCATAAATCCAAGGCATTAAGTTGCTTCAAGATATTTATGAGTCTAGTTGAGAATCAATCAGATAGGAAATCAAGTCCTTGAGAACTGATCATGATCGATAATACCTTTATGAGGTATTCAAGGCATTATCTTGTGATGAAAGGGGAACTGAATATTAATTGTCAATCTCTAGTACCCTGCAATAAAAAGGAGTAGTGAAAGGACAAATAGAACACTCGTTAACAAGTTAAGATCAATGATGGATGAACCAACTTACCAATCCCCTTCTGGGAAAACGCACTGTGAATAGAAACATACATCCTAAATCATGTTCCCTCCAAATCTGTGGCCACCACACCTTATGAGGTATGGACATGTCACAAGCCCAACCTGAGTTACTTCAAGTTGTGTAACCTATGGCCATAACATATTTAGAAAGCATGGAAAGCTATGCCTACGAGGTAGAAAAGGATTTGGGAAAGCATGGAAAACTATGCTTAAGAGGTAGAAAAGGATTTGGGAAAGCATGGAAAGCTAGCCAGTTATGATTAGGTTCTGTGTAATGTTCCGTTCAATTCTAATTTGATCCTTGGGTGTTTGAGATGTTTATTAAGTGTTTGAATATGTTTAATGATGATTTTTTTGTAATATTGGGTGTTGTTAGGAATTTAAAACCTTTAAATTACTTTTCAACACTTTTGCAAAATAAAACAGTAACTCAGTCCAAAACACAACCACAATAAACGAAATTAAAGACATGAAGGGTTAATAAAATAAAGCGTGGATTTATAATGGTTCGGTCATCATTGATGTACATCCACTCTTCTAACTTACTAGAAAGTTTAGAATCTACTAATAAACTCATCATTTGCGGGTAGATGAAAACCGTTACACCACTTGTTTTCTCAGGTTCACAAGTAACCTTTACACCTTGTTTTTAACTAGCCAAAACAAAAAACCAAAGAACACAAATATTTGACGGCGACGAACGAGAGAGAGAACAAAGAAGTGCGTGAGATTGAGAGAGAGGGATGACAGCGATGGCTAGGGCTTCAAAACTATAGTTGCAGCCCCAATCTCCTTTTTATTTTTTATGAAATTACATTTTAGCCACTAAAATATTTGGTAATTGCATAGGTTTGTTCTCATTTTGTACTCGTTAGTAACTAAGTTGTTCTCGTTGTGTATTCGTTTGTATTTAGTTTGGTCTCATTTTGTATTTATTTTTGCATGTGCAAAACTAAAAACAACTCGTACTCATTTTGTACTTATTTTAAATATGATATATAATTACATTTTTTTCTCGTTTTGTACTAGTTTCAAGTTGGTCCCGTGTTTTACTCATTTCTGACGCGTGATTAACACGCGATCAAACTTCTTAAGCGTGTTCAAAAGATCAAATTTAATATTTTTAAAATTGTATTATAAATTTTGATTTTTTATATACATTTTGAATGTTGTTATCTTTTTTTTTAATATTTCTGAGTTTTCCTTTTTTCTTTCCAAAATAAATGCCTTTATAGGCACCTTGTACAATGAGTGGTAATTATACCCTGCACCTCGAATAGTTTCATTAATTTGTTCCGCGCAATTAACTTTTGGTATTCTTCATTACTCGTAATACAATTTTAAATGGATATTTCAGATTACTTTTCCACGTTGTTAATTTTTTATGCACACAGTGTCCTTTCTTTTACACGTTAATGTGAATCGGTGTCGGTTTACTGACAATTATTAATTTGGCGTACTTATTTGGGTTTTTGGCGGCGTTTCGACTTCCTGTTGCGTGTCATTTTGGGTTTTTGGCGGCACTAATTATTGTTTGTTTAGCATTTTCTTACCAACGAGAAAGATTAATTTTTTAATTTTTAAAAATTTTACAATTTTATTGCGTGTTGATTTGGTTGTTGCTTGTAATGATTATTTTTTTAGCCTTTTAACCTTTTTTTCAATTACGTATGTAAGATGTAAATTTTTTAGTTTTGAAAAAAAAAATTTCCCACGAAAAAATTCCTTTTTTTTATCTAAATGTTGTTTATATAATCTTTAAATATTATTTTTGGTTGTTAATATATTTTTTAAATATTATTTATATGTTATTTAAATATTATTTATATATTATTTGTACAATAAATAAGTTATAAATAATTCATCAACTACTTTTAAAAATATTATAAAATATAATGAACATATATATATATATATATATTAAGTGTAAATTAATTATAAATAAGTTTAATATATTGTTTATATGTTGTTAGTATATTATTAATTCATTGTTGATGCTTTTTTGTATTTTTAAATTCAATACGTCTTATTTATATGTTGTTTATATATTGATTAAATATTGTTTAATTAATATTTTATTAATATATTATTTATATATTAAAAATAATAGATAAACAAATATGTAATTGTTATGTTATTGATTTGTTATTTATATATTGTTTATATGATGTTTATATCTTATTTACATATTATTTTTAAATCTGTAATTTATATATTGTTGATTTCTTGTTTATATATTATTTATATGTTGTTTGAAAGTTGTTTATATATTATTTGAATGTTGTTTATATATTGTTGATATCTTTTTTATATGTTGTTCGAATATTATTTATATCTTATTTATATGTTGTTCGAATGTTGTATGTTCTCAATTCATGTAAAACAACATTATAAACAAGAAGCCAACAACATATAAACAATATTCCAACAACTTATATGTTTAGAACAAATCAACAAGTTTTAAACATGTGTTGAGAAAATTTGAAAAATGTAAAACGTCTTGTTTATATATTATTTCTTGTTTATTTATTGCTTGAATATTGTTTATATGTTATTAATATCTTATTTAATTGTTGTTTATATGTTGAAAATAATTTATAAAACAAATCTATAATTTATATGTTATTTGAATGTTATTTTTTGTTGTTGATATGTTGTATAAATGTTGTTTATATGTTATTTGAATGTTGTTTATATGATAAACAAGTTATAAACAAGTCATCAACAACTCTTAAATATGTTATAAAATATACTGTACATATATATATTAAGTGCAAATTAATTATAAATAAGTTTGGTTAACAATGAATAATATAAACAAGTTTTCAACAGGTCTTAAACAAATGTTCAACAAGTTATAATGTGTGTTTCAAATTGATCATAAATAAGTTTTCTTATGACTGAAAAATATAAATATTAACTATAACATAATCTTATTTTAGTATTCAAACAACAAGTTATAAAATATGTTTCAAATTAATCATAGATAAGTTATATGAAAAAGTCAAGAGAAAATATGATGAATTTTTCTTTGAGTTCCAGTTGTGATTTGTGTCAGTCCGTGTAGCCATAATATTCATTAGGGTTAATTATCCCATGTACCCCTTTAAAAATTCAGATATACAATAATGGCACATATAGTTTAAAAATTATAAGAATAGAACTTTTCAGTTTTAATTTGTAAGAATATTACTTCCAAAAGTTTGAACTTTAAAAATACCACATGTGTAAATAGGGTGTTTTAAGGCGGTTTCTGACTTTTGGCTTCTTCGATACGCTTCGATCCTTTCGACTCTTCTGTTCCTTCATCTTTTCTCTTTGCTTCAAAAATCTCTGTGTGTGTTTCTTTGTGTTTTGAGATGTTTCTTCTCTGGTTTCCTACTTAGTTTGGGATTTTTGTTTCGATTTCGCTTTTGTATCCGTCAATTTGCTCCATTTTGCTTCGTCATTACTAACTTTCTATTGTTTCTTGTTTTCGAGGTACAATTCTTACTTTGTTTTGGTGGCATGGCGTTTCGATTTTGTTATGTTTTTTAATTAATCGTATTTTTTATTTTTTTGTTTTTTGCCATTTTCATCATCGAGAATGTTATGAATGTTATCATCGCTCTGCTAAGTGTAAGGTTTTTTCTGGTTCTTCGTCTTCTCAACCTAAAAAGATGGAAAAGAAGCTAAAAAGCCGATTCTTGAGTTGCCTGCTAAGACGGATGGGGTAGAGAATACAAAATTGAAGGTTTCTGCTAAGGATTCATCTACAAAGGTTGGGGTTTCTGTGTTATTATGACTTTGGCTAAGTTTTTTTTAATGATGTCAAGAACTTTGTTCTGTTTCTCGTTGTTTTTTATTATCTGTGGTTGATTTTTATGTAAAATGGTGCGAAAATCTTTGGTTTCGTGTTTGTTAGTAAAATCTCCATAGGTCTCTAGTGTTATTCATAGTTTTGTAATTGTCTTTAAGGTCTCCAGTGTTGCTTGAAATGTATTGTTAACTATTGCTTGGATCAAAATTCATTATGTTTTTATGATTTTTTTGTTAAGGGTGAAGTTTCTTGTGCCTTCCCGATATCGGTTCCCTACGAAGGTGGCATTCAACCATTTGTCCATTGTTTCTAATTTTTTGCAGCATTAGTTAAGTGATACACAGTTAGATATGTTTAGGCGTGCATGCTTTGGTTATCTACTTGATATGAAAGAGGTTGTTGGTCAGGGACAAGTGGTTCATTCATTTTTGTTGAGGGAGGTTGATAGTGGAGATGATGATGTTATGTGTTTCAAAGTTGGAGAAAAGATTTTGAGGTTTGGGATCGAAGAGTTCGGTAGTGTCAGTGGTTTGAAGTGCATTAGGGATGTTGATACAAGCAGTTTGATTCTGTGTGATGATGAGATGATGAGCGGGTATTTTAGTGGTGTGAAATCTGTTAGCAAGACTAGCTTGTTAGAGGCTATATGTGATAAGGTTTGGCAAAATGATGAGGATGCGGTTAAACTTGCTGTCCTCTTTATGATTCATCGTTTTGTTAATACATCAAGATGGGATAGGTGTTTGGCGAGACATGATTTTGCAATGGTGGATTATGGTTTATTTGAATAGTATCCATGGGGTCTAGTTAGCTTAAGTCTACATTGCAGTCTTTGAACGGTCGACTGATGAAACGTGGTACTCTACGGGACAATTCAATAGCATTTCATTACTGGATTGATGGTTGTCCAGTGGCTTTTCAATGTTGGTTGTATAAGGTGTGCTTGAATATAGATGATGTTCTTGCGGATAGAGTTGCTGCAAGAGATCAAAGAATACTCAATTGGAAGGCCACCTCTCAGCCTCTTTTTGTTTCACTAAAGGAAATGATATTTGAATTTCCAGAGGTAATTAAGTTATTTAATTTTCAATTTGTTTTATTTTTTTTTTGAAAAGTGTATTTCTTAATAAAAAAATGTGTTTATGTGTTTTTTCCTTCATAGTTGAAGGTTGAAAATTTGGTTCTCGACGACTCAGAAGTTGATCAACTAAACTTAATGCAACTTCAGCAACATTTTAAGGGCAACTCAAATGCCCCATCAACATTGAGACCTGTACGTACATTTTTTGATGTTGGTGCTATAAGCAAGGAATTTTAAGTTGCTGATTCTGCTCTGTTGAAAAAAGTGGATGATCTATCAGGACGAGTTTCAAAGTTTTCAACTGAATTTACAGACTTTAAGTCTTTCATTGTTGGTGAGCTTGAGAGTTTATGGGAAGTTTCCATTCCAGATTGAATCGTTTCAATGGAGTTGTTAGTGAGTTGAAGCATAAGCTTCTTAAGCTTGAAACAAAAAAGAATAAGGAAGGTGAAGACAACAAGGAAGAGGAAATAGTACATGGTAATGAAGGTGGGGATGATATGGAAGAGGAAACAGAAAAAAAGGAGGAGAAATAAAAAGAAGATGTGTCAGATAATTAAAAGGAAAAGGAAAAGGATAAGAGCTGGAAAGAATGAATGAATTGAAACAAGAAGAGGAGACTTAGCAAGTGAATCAAGATGAGAAGGGTGAAGAGATGGAAGAAGATGAAGATGGCAAACAAGATGATAAATAATTGAATGAAGAGGTCAGATGTGCTGCTATAATTGGGGCTGAGGTAATACTCTCTCTCAGTTTTTTTTGTGTTTTAATATCCTCTGTGTGGAGACTGGTGGAGACCCGTGCCAATCTTTTACTGAATAATGCATGAAGACCTGTTGAGACTGGTGGAGACGTGTTGATTTTTTCATGACCAATGCATGGAGACCCCTGTAGACCTTTCTTTTTATATTACTTGTTAACCTTCTATTTTATTCTTTTTGTTTTCTTACAGGCTATCAGTGCATCAATGGAAAATCCTCAGCGCTTCAATTTGGTAGAGCATTTGGGTTCAGATTTTAATATTGAGGATTTCTTCAATGATCCAAGTGAGCTGGTGCATGTTGCTTCTTTGAACGACCCATAAGATAAGGGGAAGGAGTTTTCAGAACAGTCTCCAATGCGCTCAAAGAGGGTATAAAAGCCATCACATGTGTTGAAGTCTCCTTTCGTTCACAGGTTTTGTAGTGTGGAAAAATTTGTTTCTTTTTTAAAAAATAAAATGATTTTTAGAGGAGGATACCCTTTGGATGAGAAATATGATCAATCCTCAGCAATATATTACACTATATTGTTGGAGTTAAACTGTTTCTTAGAAGCTGAGAAAGTCCATCTAGAGGGAGAAGATGAGACAAATGAGGATGATGAGCCTCCAAAGAAGGCAAATGAGTCTCCAGAGAAGGCAAATGAGTCTCCAGAGAAGGGAGACTCATTTGCCTTCTTTGGATAAAGTTTACACTTATGCAGATAAGCTTGACCCCCCATTTGATTTTTATGTTGACAAAATAAGTACTAGGGAGTGGTTTTATGATCTGAAAGTGGGGCTCCGGTTTTTGGAGTCATCGATATGTATTGTTCATGTTGTGTACACTTTTAACATTTTTCGTAGACCTTTTGTATTCAACCAGTAGCTAAATTTTATTACTTGTTTGCCCTGCAGCACATCAATGTTGTCATGTACTATATTAAAAAAAAAACAGAAGTATGGAATGTGCCTACAGAATTTTACAACAACTAATTATCTTTTTGATATTTACCTGAAGCAATTTTACACTATGTTTATGAGTTTTAAGGGTAAAGCACGCACTAGATGCCTTCATTTAAAAAACATTGTTGGTTACTACATACATGGCAGGGTGTTGGAATGCTGCAGACCTTGGTCTGAAGTTGATGAGTTTTTAATGCCGGCCAACATAAACGGTGACCATTGGGTGATGCTACTGCTTTCATTTCGCAATAGAAAATTCTTCATTTTTGATTCTATACAGGATAAGGGTGTGCATGACAAAAAGGTTCTCTACCATTTGGGGTGCTACACTATTATTCTTCCTTATTTTCTGCATATGGAAGGTGTGTGGCATAATAAAAAATACAAGGGCAAACTTGCCACATTAAATTCAACGTCACCTTTACAGATTGAATTTGTTCCGTCACTGTCCCGACAAAAATACTGGTAATTTATATGTAAAAACCTAGTATTTTGTTGTTTTATGCGTCTATTTTGTTTGTTTTTGAAGATATGAAATTGTAATTCTCATTGTTCTATAATATTTTCAGTGATTGTGGTGCTTATGCGTTGGCTTTTGCTGAATACTTTTGTTTCACTAAGGATGGATTTCCCAAGGACTTTAATGCAGTTTTCTACCATGAAAGGCTTTCATGTCTCATCTTTCATTATGGAAAGATGAAGCAGGAGGAAGGATACATAAGTGCGGACTAGGAAAGTTGATTGTTTAGGTATTTGTTTTGGTCTGCAACAAGTGAAAATTTGTACAATGTATAGTTTCTTTCTTTTTTGATTTGTTAAGAATATTGTACTTTTGATGAACATTGTAAATGTTTTGTAATTGATCTATCTAGTTATTACATATCTTTGTTTGGTATATTTCTACATGATCTTCTGTTGTGTCTAGCTTGTCCACACCTTCTACAGTGCATCTCTGCTACCTTCTCAATATTTGTTTTGTACCTGCTTTTCTTGGTTTTCCCACTTTAGGTTTGCCAACTGGCCTTTTTACAACTTGCTTCAACACTTCTCCTGGCATTTCTATTTTGTATTCTATTGAAATTGGTCGCACTACTGTTTCATATGTTGCTTTGACTGCCACATTTTTGTAGTATTCTGAGCTGTATTGATAGGGATCCCACATGTTTTGGTGTATCACAACCACAACATGGATGCATGGAAGTTCATCTTGTTGGAATCTTTTGCAAGTGCAAATTTTTGTTCCATGTTCACAATGAATGTCCTTTTTTTGGCTGTACTTTGTATATTTAGTCCAAAGATGGATTATCCTGTAGGTTTCATTAGAACATCTATTTTAGAAAGTTTTTAGAATATGGAAGACTCTTAGACATCCCCGAAAACCTTCAGTGGAGATCTTTGGAGACGTCCAGTGTGATCTCCGGAGACCATCGGAGACCCTTGGAGACCCTCAATGAAGTTTTCAGAGTGCCTCTAGAGACCCACAAAGACCTTAAGTGTAGATTCCTGGATACCCCTGGGGACCCTTAGAAACCTCCATTGAAGCATTCAGAAGACCCCAAGAGACCCCTGATGACCGTCACATGTTTAGGTAATTTTCACATAATTAGTATAAATGCTAGAAACTTACCCTTAAGTTCCCTGCTTGCATGAATCTAGTAAACATTATTTTGTGATATTTTGGCGTCAATGGTGTCCGAGTATGCATAGCTATTTTCTTGAAATTGTAGCTCCATTATTGACATAAGGTTCTCAATGTTTCAATCAGTGCAGTTATTGGTAGCTCATGTGCTTTGTTGTTTGTTACATTCAGTGATTCTACAATGTTTGAAGTCATCGCTTGCCTCCTATTTTCTTTTGATTATATTGCTGCCCATTTTGTTGGAGTGATTCCATTGAGAAATACGTGAATGTTCATATGTATTTGATCAGGTTATTGCATGCTGTAATTGAATTCCTTCTTTGTATATGCTTTTGTTGCTCCAAAAAATAATTTTTTCAGTTGTTCATGATTCCTTCTATGATTCTTTTTGATGTTATTCAGCAAGTCGTAGATGCAGTAGTAATGTCCAGCATCTGGGTATACTTTTTCTGCTGCATTTGCTATGTTATCATGTCGGTATGATATTATGCACATCCCAGGTCTATAATCATATGCTTCCCTGAATCTTCCAAAAAAACAACATATAAGAGTCGTTGTTTTCTGAATCTACAACAGTGAATGCTAGTGGAAGAATTTTTCCATCTGCATTGTATGTGCATGCAGAGAGTAATGTTCCACCATATGGTCCCTTTAGAAAATCTCTGTCAACCACGACCTGTGGTCTACAATGTTTTCATCCTTCAATTGATGCTGAAAGTGCGAAAAATGCATATAAGAATGACCTGCAAAATCAGAGTTTTTTTTGGTTAAAACATGTGGAGACCAGTGGAGACCTGCAAAATTAGCGTTTCAAATGTCTATCTGTTATTACCCGTCTTCTGTTTTTTTTAGATATGTGAATGTTCCTGGATTTGTCTTTTGTTTAAAGGTCCATAATATGATTTTGTGTTTATCAATTTCTCTTTGACAACACTTGAAAGAAAGGTTGATGTTGCTTGTCGTTGCCGTGTTAACCTTACTTCAAGCGGACATGTGTGTTCGTCATGAAACTTCCTCACTTTGAATGCTTTGTGTTGGAGACTAATAATGCATTCAATGCATCTCACAAAATAGTTTTTGCTGCAAGATTTGAACACTTTTTAGTTGTAGTGTTTCACCAAAGCATAGTGGCTAATAGCATTTTTAACACACTGTTTGTTGTTGAAGATGTATCCCTATATTATTCTGTGTTCACTTTCATATCCATCATAATCATCGTTACTTTCTGAGTGTATTTTTTCAATACCATCCTTTGCAATGTTGGCAATGAATTGTAGCATTTCTAGAAGGTAAGACAAGTTGCTTTCCACATATGTGTCTGTTTCCATAAAGTACTCTAGAGGTATCAAATCCCAACATGTGTCATCTTGGTTGTTTTCAGCTATTATGGGGCATACATCTTGGTTGTTTTCAACTATTGTGAGGCATATAGCATATTTTATCACATTTGCTTCTTGTCTTTTGAGCTCTATGTAGAACGATAGCTTGAGGTCATTTTCTATGGGTAATGGTGGTTACTCTTCTTGTATCTTGTACATAATGTTGAGTTTTGTGCAGTTCCCATTTAGATTTAGGTTCTATGAAATAACTTTGCATAATTCTTCAAAGTTAGCTGTGCAAGGCATAAGTATTCTAGTCACTTTTTAGTCCTTAAATTTTCCATTTTCATCCCAAATCTCATTGTGTTGTAATACTATTTGTATGATTTCCATTATTCCTATCAGTTATTCATAAAAAAAAATAAAAATATGTAAGGGCAGGAAATTAATAAATTATGTAGACATTCTGAAGACCACCTGAGACATTTGGAGACCTCAAGTGGAGACCTCTAGAGGACGCCTGGAGACCCCCAGTGGAGATGCCCAGTGGAAACCCCTAGAGACCTCCAGTTGAGACACCTAAAGACCCCCAGTGAAGACGTCTGGAGACCCTTTCATACCTATGGAAGACCTGTTAAGACTCAAGCATACATTTCCTGAAGACTTAAGAAGACATGGTACGACAAGAAATATCAGTTTTTTTTTTTAATTTTGTTTGTTTTCTATACGATTGTATTCCCTTGAACATCTGATTTTGAAATCGCAAATTAGATTTGTTAGTTTTGTTAAAACTTGTTTGTTTATGCAACACGATTGGCAATGTAACAGTGTCAATGTGTTTAATAGATGCTGAGTTTGTATTTTTACCTTTTTCTTGTGTTTTGTTTGCAATGTAGCACATGCTTCTTCGATTCAATATCAGCTGAAGTTTTGTTGTTGATCGAAGCAGATGATGAGATGAGATTTTATTGCATTCGATGAAGTTTTGTTGCTTATCGAAATAGATTATGAGTTGATATTCTACTGGATTTGAAGAATTGTAGAATGATTATATTTGAAAGAAGTTATCGCAATTTGATATCTCAAATTGTTTGTTGATTGGAACCGATTTAAATTTTTAGGAAGTAATTACGATCGCGATTTCGTATTGTAGTTTCTTTCCAAGAGTGTAGGAGTTTTTTTATATGGTAGTGTTTGATTTGAAGTTGATCTGGTGTTGTTTTAGGCGTGATTTGTGGTGATTTATAGATCTGACATTTTTGAAGTTTGGGTATCCACCTGTTTCTATAATTGCAATCTATTCGGCAACTTCCAATTTTGAATTTTCATATTTTAAATTACAATAAATGTGTGATTTTCCCTATTCATTAGCGGTGTCCGACGGTCTAAATTTTGGATTTTTTGGGCCAAAATTTGAAATTAAGCCATTTATTTTTGTGATATGTTATCCTCAACTAGGTGAATATGTAATTGGACCAAAAGCATTACAAAAACTGATGCAGAAAAACAAGAAAATTGAGGCTCATCTATTTGTTCTGGAACTGGGCTTAACTTGTTTCTTTACTGGTCGAAAACTTGGTCTCTGGATGAACCCGTCTTAACAATTTCTATAGCATAACTTGGAGGAATTCTAAGAATTGAGTAAAAGGAGATGAGAACATGATTAGCATCTACAATGGACATATAGGGCTTGTTTGGTCGTGAGTAGCATTTTGTATATTTTGTGTAGTTTTTGTAATAATTGATAATGATTGTATAGTGAAAATGTAGAGAGAAAAACGTCTTTTTAGTAGATGCTAAATATACAAGATGCTAAATGTTGTGTTTGCCAAATGAGCCCCTAATAAAAAAAATGAATCCCTGGTCAGGTAGGCGATAACGCCCATGCAAAAGATCTTCTTGATTCTACAAAACTCCAACAATGGCATTCTGTATCCATCAACATTCTTCTTGACTATTCACCGTAGGGATCCATCGATGATCTCCACCAGCTGTTTGCAGATAAGTCCTCCCATCACGTACATTGTAGCGGGTAGGAGCTTTGGGCTTGGATGGTTGTTTAGGTTGGGATGGGGAATGATGGTGATCTACAGTCAGTCTGTTTTAGAGGGTAATGTGCCTTAGAAGCTCATAGATGGTATTGATCCATAACCATATCCGACTGAGTCTGTGGAGTGCAGAAGCAAAAGCACAATTCTGCTGCAACTGTAGGAAACCAAAACGACGTCCTCTGTCATTCTTCTTCCTCGCCAACGTGACAACAGCCGGGACGATACGAACACTTACGAACACCTGGATGCAAGGGGCAGTCCGAGGGGATAGAATTTCAATGTAGATGAGGGGTTAGGGTTGGGGAGGTGATCGGAGGTGGTGGCTATGGCGAGGTTGAGGGAAGGGTGGGTTGAGAGAGACATCGGTATCACTTTTAAGTTCGAGCTTCACATTTGCACATAGATTAGTTTCCTTACATTGACAGGGTTCCCAGTAGCCAATTGTACAAGTTAAGTAATGAGATTAAGAGGAAGTTATGTATATTGCCTTGACAATATATTAGTGTTACATCCGAATATATATATATATATATGTGCGTGTGTACAAAGAGTAACAAACACGATATACATGACTAAGAGATACAAGGTGTTAGAAAATATATTATAGTATATACTGTAATATTCTGTTTCCATACTAGTATCATATATTCTAGTTGACTCGTGTACATATATATTGGTTGTAACCCTCATTCTCATATATGACAAATAGCCATCTTTCTCTTAATTCTATTTTCTGTGTTGGTATCAGAGTTATCACCAGATGGCAAACTCTAATTCTGCCACCACTCCCTCTGCTTCTACTTCTCTCTCTATGATTTCTTTTTCTTCTTCTCTTCCCTTACTACAAGCCCCAACGACTGTGAATCAGAATTTTGCCATTAAACCTACCTCTAAAAATTATATTCCTTGTGGACTCCAATTTACACCACGTTTAAATCTCTATCAACTTCATGGCATTGATGATGGAAGCGAGCCAACACCACCCAAATTTTTATTTTCCTCTGATGAATCTTCTCCTTCTGAATTTAATCCTGCCTATATTACATGGTTCAATAAGGATCAATTATTGTTTTCATGGCTTCTTTCATCAGTCTCTGGGGAGGTTTACCCCAGCTTATTGGCTTGAATAGTGCTGCTAAAGTCTAGAAAGCCTTGGGATCGGCCTACGGTGTGGTGAGTACTGCACAATGCACTCAACTAATACTAGAATTGCATAATCTCGCTAAAGGAGACATAACTGTCTCTGAATATCTCTATCAAGCGAAGTCTATTGCGGATTCTCTAGCATTGGCTGGACAACCAATGTCGCCCGATGAATTCAATGCTCTTGTGTTTAGAAAATTGGGATCTGAATATAATGGCATTATTGCCGCATTACAGCAGCGAACCGCTCCAATCTATTTTGCTGATTTACATGGGGCAATTAGTCTCACATGAGTTACTTCTAAAATCTCAACAGCCACAACTTCAAGAGATTAATGTCGCTCAACACTCTCAATCTTAGTCTCCTCAGTTTTCTAGTTCTTTCAATAGGCCAGTGCAAGGTCGTGGCCGTGGTAATTCTCGCGGTGGCAACATAATTGCAACCGATTTTGCGAAGCCAAAATAATTTCAATGCAGCTGCTTTCAATATGAGGTTTGGCATGCTCGTTTGAGTCACTCTAATTTTCTTACTGGTCGTCGTCTTGTTCAACAGTTTCATCTTCCGTGTTCTAGTTTACAAACACAGTCAAATAGATGCGAAGCTTGTTGTCTTGGGAAGCTTCATCGAGTCTCATTACCATTGACAAATCGTCGTAGTCCTAGTCCATTATCATTAATTCATGCTAATGTGTGGGGTCCTGCTCCTATGCTATCATCTGAGGGTCAGAAATTTGTTTGTCCTGTTTGTTGATGATTTTTCCTTATATACTTGGCTTTTCCCTATTAAATGCAAAAGTGAAGTTTCTGTTATTTTTCATCAATTCAAAGCTCACGTCGAAAATCAATTCAACTGTTCTATAAAGTCATTCCAATCTGACTGGGTGCTGAGTTTAGGCCATTACATATGTATTTCAAAGAACAGGGTATGAAACATAGCATTATTTTTCATCACATTCATGAACATAATGTCACTGTTGAAACGAAAATTCGTAACATTGTTGATGTTGGTCTTTCGTTACTTGGGCATTGTGGGTCTCCTTTCCGTTTTTGGCAATACGCTTTTGATACTGCCACATACATTATCAATCGTCTTCCTTCACAGTCTCTCTCTCACGTTAGTCCATTTCAGGTTCTCTTCAACCATCATCCTGATTATTCATTCCTCCATGTTTTTGGTTGTGCTGTGTATCCTCTTCTTCGCCTTTATAATCGCCATAAGTTTTCCTTTCGTACATCACAGTGTGTCTTTTCAGGTTATTCTTCCAATCATCTAGGGTATCGTTGTCTTGATAAGTCTGCTGGTAGATTGTACATCGCTCGTCATGTTGAATTTGATGAAAAGGTCTTTCCCTTCCGTCAAGTGTCTAGTTCGCCGACTGCCAAATGTGCTCTCATCATCTTCTCCTCTAGATCCATCTTCACCTTTTCCTCTAGATCCATCTTCACCTTTTCCTCATTCCTCACCTCTATAATAGTGCTGGTTTTCCACTAGTTGTAGATCCTACTTCTCATCCTTCTGAAACACAGTCTCAACCTGAACCTGCCCAACCTGTTCGTACACATCCCATGCAGCTTCGTCCTTCCACCATGAACCGTCCTCCCACCTTTCATCTCATTATGTCGTCTGACTCTCTCTCTCATATTACACGCGAACCTAAGTCTTTCTCTTCAGCCAATAGGTGTCCTGAATGACGTAGGGCCATGCTAATGTCAATGTTGTTGGCAATCGCTGGGTGTTCAAAATTAAATGCCATGCTAATGGGACTATTGAACGGTTGAAAGAAAGACTCGTGGTCAAATGTTATAAACAGGAATATGGTATAGATTACACTGAGACTTTTAGTCCTGTTGTGAAGCCTGTCACAGTTCGATCTGTTTTGTCTGTTGCAGTTTCTAATCAGTGGCCTATCAGACAACTTGATGTTAGTAATGCCTTCCTTCATCGGCATTTATCTGAAACAGTCTATATGTCTCAGCCAAAAGGGTTTGTTGATCTTGCTCATCCAGATTATGTTTGCAAATTGACAAAATCTCTTTATGGTCTTAAGCAAGTACCGGGGGCCTGGTTTTCACCCTTGAGCTCTTACTTGACTACACTCGGGTTTGTTGGTTCTACAACTGATTCCTCTTTATTTCTCTATAATTCTAATGGCTTCAAATGTTATCTCTTGGTGTATGTTGATGATGTCATTATTACCGGAAACAATGACGCTATGTTGCAGTCCTTGACTCACAAGCTAGATGCTGAATTTTCTCTTCGTGATCTTGGGGCGTTACACTACTTTCTGGGTATTGAATGTTTGCCACACTCCCATGGATTGCTCTTATCTCAGCGGGCATATATTACAGACATTTTAAAAGTTGCTGGCATGACTAACTGCAAACCAGTTTCCACGCCAATGGTATCTGGCTGTCCTGATGACAGAAGATCTACTGGAGGATATCTAATTTATTTTGGTAATAATTTACTTGTCTGGAACTCACAGAAACAGTCCACGGTTGCAAGGTCCTCCACTAAATCAGAATTTCAGGCCATTGCTAATTGTAGTGCTGAGCTTAAGTGGTTGACCCGACTGTTGCAGGAACTAGGTGTTCAATTCACACACCCAACACACACTTGGTGCGATAATTCTGGGGCAGTATTCTTGTCTAACAATCCTGCGTTCCGAGCAAGAACTCGTCATGTAGAAGTTGACTATCACTTTATTCGTGATCAGGTAGCTGACAAGAAGCTTTCTATTGGTGTTCTTTCTTATGTTGATCAGGTTGCAGATATCCTCACTAAGCCCTTATCTCGACAGTTATTTGCTCACTTTGTAGACAAGCTTCGGTTGCTTCCTATTCCACCTTCAGCTTGTGGGGGCGTGTCAGAAAATATATTCTAGTATATATTGTAATATTCTGTTGCCATTCTAGTATCATATATTCTAGTTGACTCTTGTACATATATATTGGTTGTAACCCTCATTCGCTTACATGACAAATAGCCATCTTTCTCTTAATTCTATTTTCTGTGTCAAGGCTACTAAGAAACTATCTTAGTTTGTTAGACTTATTCTCTGATAGTACATGTATCTATATACATCTGATTCAGCAATACAATCAGTATTTGTTCTGTGATACCCTAATCATCACTGCCATTACATGTTACGTTGAAACTTTATTCTATTTTGTAAATCAGATTTTTATTCCAATTTAAACATTAAATTAAGCTTTTAAGAGATTCCATCTACTAACTCCTTAAACGTTTATTGTAGTTGTTTAACAAATAAGCAAACATATATAGCTCAATTTCGTTTAACTCACTTTGCACTACAGATAGCACAGTGCTAAGTGAATCAGTTTTTTTTTACGTACGTCTGTCATACAAAATTATTCTTCTCTATCCTTTTAAGATAATTATGACTCCTTTGGTTCTCAAGGCTAATTCAGACATATATAGAAACCAAAAACATTCAGTTGTCTTGTTGCACGGTTAGTCATACCATATATAGTTGTAATTGTCTGAAAGTTTTAATCACAGACGTCAATCTCGGTAGTATACATTCTTTCTCTTTAGAAGATTCTCCCCGTGATCACGTAGCGGTGGATTCACCTGTACAAACAGCCTCTATATGTTGGAGTCCAGTAATCTGTGCCTGTATTCTCATGATAAACTTGAGGGGTACATGAAATTGGAACTAAACAAAGCCCTCTGCTCCTGAGATCACGCTTTGCATCTCCTTTCTCTTTTCTGTCTAAGCTTCCCCATGGATCCTGAAAAGAGCACTAAACAATGAAACTTTTTTTTATATGCGTAACCATAGTAATATTTATCTTTATACCGAACAATATATCTTGGGTGTCAAAAAAGAACAACTCAAAGCTCCTGAAATGAGCCTACCTTGTGGGAATTAGTTTTCATGTAAGGATTACTCAATAGCTGCAACATATTGTACAAAAACAAGGGAACAATCAGAAATGAGAACAAAATCATAATTATTTCTTGATAAGTAACAAAATCATAATTATCTCGGATTACTGAAATAGTATCTACAAAAAGCAGATAATATTACCTGAACTTATAAAAAAAATTACCTGCACTTGTTCTTGCAAAAATTTTATGTATTGAATCGCTTCATATAGAACGGAAGCCGTATCAGTCTGGAATAAATCCCAAAAAAATAGTGGAAACAAAAAATTTGTAAAAAAATGGTTAAGACAATGGATGAATAAAGCAAACACACCAAAGGAAAACCACTAAGCTTTTTATTCATTATTTATATATAACAAAACTGAAAAAAAAAAGAAAGAAATAAGAAAAAGTTGCCATAGTGCTCTTTCCCATTACCTTTCCAAATGGCGACACAATTTGTTGAAGGGCTGTGATCCTATCTCCAAGCTTGACTTTTGGTGCCTGCATCTACCATCAATCAATAAAACAATTCAACTTAACTTACACAACTAAACATAGTCCTTTCATAATTTCACCTTCTTCATTTTTTTTTCTTTTTTTATGTTAATGTGATCATGTATACCTTAACAGATGATGCTGTAGAAGTCTCATGCTTAGGCTCTTTTAGGATAGTCTCTGAAGCTTCTTCACATCATTTTTTCTTTTCTTCATTTGTATTTCCATGTCCTCTTCCTGCAGTCTGCAAGAAAATACGTGTATTCTTTAGAAGAGAAAAGAAGTTATGCATGAAATGAGATGGCAATGCATGTGCTAGCTTGTTTAGTTGTTTCACTGCTATTGCCTCTCCCAATATTGATATATGATAAAAAAAAAAAAAAGAAAACACACCAAATCTCACCAAATTATTCAGATAATTGAATTTAACTTTTTTAAATAAAAAAATAGTCAATCCAACAACCCTGATTCACTATAATTGAAAAAATGAGAGTGGAAATATTTCTCACCGCTGAAGAAGCTTGCTTTCTACCATCTGATAAGCTGGATGACTTTAAACCAAGTTTAGGAACTTTAACATCGATTAATTGCTTGCTAAATCGACGATTGATATTAATAACATGACTGAAATTTCTTGTACTACAAGAAACATCAGAAGGAAGGCCACCATAGTACTTGTTATCCCCTACCACCGAGTTGTTGAGACCAAGATGATAACCATTAAACGACCTCCGGAAATAGTCTCCCGGAACTTCGATATTATCACGATGATCATGATTCTCTACTTTTATGTCATGACCATTATAGCATGAAGATAATAGTCCAGATGATGAATCTCTATTCGGTCCAATCGCGCAAGAAGTGGAATCACTATAAGCATGTGGTTGAGAGTAGTGGTGTTGGTTTAGTGAAGAACACAATGATATATTGCGTGTGAGTTGATCTGGTGGAGCTATAGACCAGTTATTGCTAACCAACTTGCTTAGTTTATCGTTTTCAATCAAGCTATCATTGAAAACATTCATGTGCTTTTCAAAGGTGTCCAAATGTGATAAGGAGTTTGCGATTTCCCAACTGTTGTTGGGTTTCTTCAAGTAGTCACTTGCTGGTTCAAATATACTTGCGGATAGGCTTTTCGTCGACGGGGCGTCGAGCGAGTTTTCTCCAACTTCTTGACTGTTGCGTAGATCTCCGTTGCTTCCTATGCCTCTGCAAGATTTTTTTGGCACAAACATCTCAAAATTTTCTTCATCATGAAATTTAAAAATAAAAATTCATTCCAGTTCTTCGATTTCGAAGACATCTAGGACTAAAAATCTTGATTCTTCAAGTTTAAAAATAAAGTTTGAAAGGAAAAAAAGACAACCAAAACCTAAACTCGAAAAAAAAAAAGAAGAAAGAAACGTTTCTGACCTACACTTGTGCTTAAATTTGTGGTGATTTATTTCGATAATAAAAAGGGAGAAAAAACTTAAATGGATAAACAGCACTAGTGAATCTCCCCATACTTGCACCTACCTACAATAGCAAGCCCTCTTTTGACTTATATTTTTTTTTTCTCAACCTAAGATTCTTCTTCCCACTTACATTAATTTATTAAAACATAACAGAAATTAAGATATACACTAAGAAATGACTATATCATATTTATACATATGTGCCTAGAGCTTTAACCATGTATCCAAAGAAAAGTAATTTATTCAGGAATAAACTTACAACAATAAATGGCTCCAAAGTTGAGTATCCGGAGCGTTTTCACCCATGAACTCGTTTGAACTAGAAGCCGTCTCAATGAGTCGTCGAGATGACTCGACGGTAAGTCCAGAGTGATTAGAAGCATTTGTAAATGATGTAGACATGGAAATATCCTCATCACAAGAGGAGTTATTGGAGCAAGGGTTTGGTTGATGATGTTGGTGCCAAGGCTAGCACTGTCGTTATTGTTAACCCATGAACAAACCGAGTTTGCATGGTGACGATGATGGTGAAGATCCCACCAGTTTGGCTTAGGGTTATTAATGAATGTGTGGAAAGTTTTGTTTGACAAGTTTTAGTTCAATTTGAATTATTGGACAATATGGTGAAGATCCCACCAGTTTGGCTTAGGGTTATTAATGAATGTGTGGAAAGTTTTGTTTGACAAGTTTTAGTTCAATTTGAATTATTGGACAATATTGTGTGCCTCTTTCTCTCTTTCCGCGTGACATTAAAAGCTAAATCTTCTATGTTTTTTTAGGATAAGATGTATATCACACAAGTGGACGACTGTTCGTTCAGTAGGAGCGCTGTAGCTCAGGAACACATACGATTAATTTCTCTCAAGTAATAAACAGAAATGAGTTGGTCACGCTCCATGTATACATGCAGATATTATAATAAATATGCTCACCAAGACAAGTATATATAGTTACGCAGCAACATAAACAAACCCTAGCACACACATGAACAAATTATAATTGGACTCTTCGATGACACGTTGACACATTTGCTTAACAGATATGTCTGCTTCTGCTATTGGAAACTAATTTTATGTTCCTTTACATAATAGCGCCCTCTTGGTACTTTGATGTTCTTCTTAAGAGGATCTTTTTCTTTGATAAGTTCTTCTACATGTGATAACCATATAATTAAGTGCTACAATTTATTCAGATTAATCTTTCGTTTAGTTTTCTTGATCCCATATGTTTTACATAATTGTTTTCATAATAGTGCCTTGGTATTTCGTTTAGTTTTCGTTTAGAATATGAACAACATTATGAATTAATATTGCGAAGACGAAGAAAAAACAACGCCCTTTAATCCTCTCTTTATTGTATGTCTAGGTTTTCTTGGCCTTTCTTTTATCAAACTTTTATTTTTTAATTACGCTCTATAATCTTTCCCAAGGGCGGATCTAAGGGGCTTCGGCATGGTCCCATGACCCAGCTCAAGTCAACGGTCTCTGAATATATAATACATATATTTAGTTTATTTATAGTTTATTTATAATTTATTTATAGTTTATTCATAGTTTATTTAGGTATATTATATACATTTACAATATTATATGAGAAATTGACACATTATATATAACATATGGTTTCTATCAACTATAAAATACCACTTTATTTGCCGTCGGGCCCTGACTTAAATTTTGTTCTGCGTCGTCTACTAATCTTTCCTTTTTGGTTAAATCAAGCTTTCCTAGATCCTTGATCTAATTGAATAAAATTTTCAAAGGAGATGACTTATCAAAAAAACAAAAAGAAGAAACAATGAAACATGAATTGAATGACAATATATTGTTATAATAATGTTTTGAGTATAGGTAAACTAGTGTTAGTGAGATAAAGCTCTAATTAGAAGTAGAGGCAAAACAAGTAAGTTTTGACGAAGAAATTTATATTAAAGGCGAGATTGAAAAGAATAAAAATGTGGAGAAATTAAGAAAAAAGAGAAAATGAAGGAAAAATGAAAATAGATTTTTTTATGTTATATTAGTAGTTATGTGTCGAAACCTCCCTGAAGGTATATCCACTGCTCTAACCAACTAGCAATATAGATAATAGTTCGAGTTATTGTGTAGCTCTCGTGAGCAAACCACGGTCGTAGGACGGGAGTGATCGACTCATTCGCAGCCTAGATGCCACACAAAGATTGATGTAGAATTATCGACGAGGGGAAGAAGAACAATTTCTTCTCTTATTGTCGAAGAAGGTCGTCAGTCTCTCTCTCTCTAGAGAAAGGATATTTTGTGTCTTTAATGTTGTTGTGGTAAGTGGAGTGGCTAACCCTTTTTAGGATTTTTGGTGGCTCCTTAAATAGTTGAGCCACATGACCTCTGTTTTACAGATAAGTAGTCCATCCACTTAACTTACTCAATTGGACTTGCCAATTGGATCGACCAACGGTTGTGGTTTGCACCTTGACTGAACCGATTTGTTTCACCCGTCATGGACGTACCACTTTTTTCAACATCTTCCACTCGCACATGGCAGAACCATAACTCGCCATGGATCATGATGGAGCTATATCCAATCGTGGATTAAATCTTGTGTCATATAGGCAAATAAGCCACGTGATCAGCATACTGTAAGAGTATAATTGCTATACACATGTTAAAGATATATATATATATAACAACTTCTAACTTAATCTTACTAAAAGGCGTCTCTTGTAGAACAACTCCGTTATTCCAAAGTGTATTCAATTGTAACACAATCTGCTAAAATGTATGCCTTCCTCTAGCTCATAACCACACAATTACTGCTTTCAAAATTGTCGATCTCACGAAAGCTTTGTTGAAAGTTCACACATCATGTGACATACTACATGACAACTGACTTTGCAAACTATAAGACTAGAAATGAACTTCCCCTATTACAACAAACAACCCATCATAGCTATGTTCGCTTGCGCAACATGACATGCTTGTTCAAATCACACCAAACTATCCAAAATCAACTATGCTTTTTGAATGCGTTAAGGGTTCTAAGGCTAGGTAGTACCGATATTCACATGTTCATAGTGGGGTCTCATACTAGGAAAAGTGAGATCCGTTGTTTTATATATTTTTTTCATCCCCATGGTTGTATATAGCATACATGATATGATTATGTGTTGTGATATTCTCTCCTTCCCTTAGAAAAGCACATGTTTATACAATCTGGTCAACACCACACAGAAGCTTAGATTATGATGTATCTCTCCATCTAACCTTAATCCATTCCTTAACAGGATTACTTCCAGTTTTAAGACAGAACATGTTAAAACCAATTTTAAGATAGAAAATGACTTTAGATCTCTCAATTTTAGCATATAATCATTTGATAATCATCATAAGAGTTTATCATATGGCATACATTTCATTCCACACGACTTTCTTTCCTTTTTATAGTGAACTCACGATTGTAAAATGCAAGATGGCCTTTTAATTAGGAACACGTTCTCTACTTTGCACTAAAAATCAGCCTCATCTTAGTCTTTGCCTAACATTCAATAAGACTAAGGTAAAAACCCTTATGACTGGGTTACTTCTCTGTGCAACATGTTTTTCACACTTAGTGACACATCAAATGTCAATCACAACATTTGCACTCATGTATTTCCATAATGATTTTATAAAAAAATCATGTTTTAAGGGATTACACATTTCATATGCCATGCAGATCCCAATGAATTTATTCCTTATAATAGGCTTTTACTAAAAGATATGCTATCATGTCTCGCATGGACTTACATTTCAATTTCACTTCTCTTTGTCAAAATTGTACTCAAAATTCACTTGTCCTTATGCAACTAAGTATTTCACAAAAAAGATACTTGCCCTCTATTTGCTTAGACTTGTAATAGATCTTATGTTGCACCGTTGTATGGACAACATGAAAAATCCTTCTAAGTTTTGATGATTTACAAAACAACAGAAAATTTAAGCAACGCATATTAATGAACCATTAGCACACGTTATTTGTTTTTATACTCACATTGTCTCTAAGTCAAAATGACATCAATGCGCATATATGCTAGCTTGATTTACCCAGGGGATGCATCTAGGCACGCTAATACTTCAAGAGCGCATGCTATGGAATGTCAAAAAGCTATCTACATTCTTAGAAGAAACAACAACACACGTAGATGATCAACGAAGTCTATTGGTATATTGCTCTGCTTCATTAAGGTGCGTTAATGTTGAAGAACACGGGTTGACGGTATCCTTGCATATCTGGAACTTATTTCAATGGTATATGGGAAAGTTGATGATTCAAAAATGCGCGGATTCATCCAAGATGCATCAAGGTTCTTAAGTTAATGGAACGTTGATTCAAGACCGTCTGTTGATGAGTAAAGGTGTTATTTTTAAAGTCATTCAACAACGCACGTTGTGAAGCAACAATGCACGTAGTCGATGTGTTGATCAGATACTACCAAATATAATACGATCCTCGGGAATTTAAAGATTTGAATATTCCTTCGTACAAGAATATGTTAGAATAAAAAATAGACCTTTGAAGTCGATAAGGCACGTTAATGTTTCAACAAAGGGACGTTGAGGAAGTTGTTAAGACACGTTGATGGTCATCAAGGCACACTAATGAAAGGCGTTTTGCAACCAGAAGACATGAAATTTCATTAAAGCATGCTGATGAGCTACAACACACTTTAATGTTCTTCTAGGTATTTGAAGGACGCTCGTTAATAACAATAACGCACGTTAGTTCCTGTGACGTCAATTAAAATAAAAATGTTGTACATATCTCACGACAAGTACTTAAGGGACAACAACGACTATTTCTTGGAGGCTATCTACAAATAGAGTCACTCAAGATAAAAGAGAGAAGAGAAACTTTTCAAGAGAGTGCCCAGGCTTTGCTAGTTTGATTCTTGACTTTCTCTCTTTTTGAGCTTCCTTGCATTCTCATACCAACTGAGCTTTGATTTGCATTTCTGTCATTGTGTTGGTGTGGGATATTGTTTTTAACTTCGAGAATCTATTTGTAATCAAGCTTTGGTGTTAAATCTTGAGATTAGTATATGTTTACTTGTTGAAGCCTTGAAAACAAGAGTGATTGCTAGTGAGCCTTAGAAACTAGTATTGGTTTTCATGTTTTGGCCTGAAAACAAGTGTGTAGAAGGTTTCTTGTGTGCCTGCAAAATAAGGGTTTGTAACGGTTTGCCTTCACCCTTAAGTGAGGAAGACTTAGCAGATTCAAACTCTCTAATGCGATAGAGGAGTGGACGTAAGTTAAAGAGGACCGAACCACTATAAATCGATGACTTCTCTCTTCTATCTCTTTATCTCTTTATTGTTATTTATTTAATCTATTGTGATTGTGTATTGGATTTAATTTCTGTTTTGGTTTTTGATATATTGTGCAAAATTTTTTCAAATTTACAAGTTAAATCCAATTCACCCCCTATTGGATTGCCATATTGGGATTTCAATTGGTATCAGAGTTAAGGATCAATATTTCAAGGTCTAACAACCTAGAGTATATGATCCAAAATAGAATCCATGGGAGACATATCTAGATATAAAGGCTTGGCTATTAATACAGCTCATTTATTTGATGACAGTGACTATGTTTACTGGAAGATGCGGATGATGGTTTTCTTAAAGTGTGAAGCTGAAGAAATGTGGGATGCATTAGAGATGGGTCCATATATTCCTGTGAAAATCGTGGATGGCAAAGAAATTTTGAAAGCAAAAGCTGAGTGGACAGACCATGACAAGAAAATGGTTTGCTACAAAAACAAAGCAATGCACATTTTGTTTTATGCTATCAGGAAAACATAATTCAACTAGGTTCAACAATGTTTCACCGCTCATGAGATTTGGATAACCTTGGAGCTAACCTATGAAGGGACTTCACAAGTGAAAGAAAACAAAGTATTCCTCCTTGTTCATAAATATGAATTGTTCAAGACGAAAGAAGGAGAAGAAATCCAAGAAATGTTTGATAGGTTTAATGACATCTTGAATGCGTTGAAGGCACTTGGAAAGACTTACGCAAACTCAGAACTTGTAAGGAAGGTTTTGAGACCATTGCCAAAATCTTGGGCATCAAAGAAGGATGCAATATTTGAAGCTAAGAATCTCAATACCTTGCCTTTGGAAGAATTTTTGGGTTCGCTTCTTACACATAAAATGGGGTTGAATGAAGAAGAAGAAAAAACTCCAAAAAGTGACAGAAGGAGAGGAATGGCTTTAAATTCCAAAGTGGTTGAAAAAACCGAGGGTTAAGAAGAAGAGGACAACGATGAAGAGATGACTATGTATGCTAGAAGATTTACAAACCATGGAAGAATAGAAATTCAATTATTTGTTACAAATGTAACAAACCTAGCCATATAAATATAATAAAATCACATTGCATACAAAATTTTTATAATTACATAAATATATTGATATTAAAAATACCAGTAAAACAAAAATAAATTTCTAATATTATTATATTTAAATAAATTTGAATTAAATATAATAAATATTTATTAATAGTAATGATAAAGAGTTAGATAGAAAAGAAAAAGGAGGAAGAAAGAGAAAAGGAGGAAGAGGGGAGAGCGTGAGTGGGAGAAAGTGAGTGTGTGGCATGCCATGTAAGCTGATATTTTGCCACATCACAAAAAAGGACTCATTCATGGAAAATAACAAAGGTTTAGAACTCAAAGTTAAAGTTTTAAAGAATTAGGACTATGTTATGAAAGATAGCAAACATAAAGTACTAAATTGGCCTTTATCGCGAGGATGAACCGTCAAGTGATAGCGAAGGTGAGGTAATCAAAAACTTTACTCTTGATGAACTACATGATGCATTTGATGACTTGCATGATGAATTTTAAAAATTAGGTGTCAAATGTGTTGCATTAAAGAAGAGTTCAAATGAACGTGATATGAAATTGAATGTTTGAGAAAAGAGAAAATGGATTAGCATGAAGAGAACTTGCTTTTGAAGAAACAAGTTGAAAAGTTTTCTAACATTACGTACAAGCTTACAAATAGGAAAGAAAATCTTGAGAAAATTTTAGTTTCTCAAAGACAATCTCTATCAAAGCATGGCCTAGGCTACAACTACTTTACACCCAAAAAGTCTTCTAAAACTATTTTTGTAAAACAAGGAAACTTAGTAGACAATGCATGCTCATATTGTGGTGTCGATGGACATTTTGCTTATTCATGCAAGTTGAGATAGTTTAGGAAAGTTTAGACAAAAAAAAATTAGGTTGCAAAAGGAACAATCCAACCCAACATAGTAAGAAGTAACCTAAATGGACGCAAAAAGATTTGGGCACCAATTTCAAAAACTTGATATGTCTTTGTAGGTGTGCATGAGAGCTAGAGCAAAGGAGAACATGTGGTATCTTGATAGTGATTGGTCTCACCACATGACAGGAGAAAAGGCAATGTTCTCACACGTCATCTAAAAATTGAGTTTATTTTACATTTGGCGATAATAACAAAGGTAAGATAGTGGGTGAATGTAAGGTTGGTAAATGTCCTAACCTAACGATTGATGATGTCTTACTTGTTGATGGACTAACACACAACTTGTTGAGTATAAGCCAATTTTGTGATAAATATTGTAGAGTTGTGTTTGAGCCTATTAGATATATTGTATATGATGATCATGGTGTTGCTTTACTTTTTGGTTCTAGGCATAATAATATATAGAGCAAAGAAGAAGAACATGTAGTATCTTGATAGTGGTTGGTCTCATCACATAACATGAGAAAAGGCAATGTTCTCACACATTTCACATAAAAATGGAGTTTATGTTACATTTGGTGCTAATAGCAAAGGTACAATAGTGGGTGAATGTAAGGTTGGTAAATGTCCTAACCTAACCATTGATGATGTCTTACTTGTTGATGGACTAAAACACAACTTGTTGAGTTTAAACCAATTTTGTGATAAATATTGTAGAGTTTTGTTTGAGCCTACTAGATGTATTGTATATGATGATCATGATGTTGCTTTACTTGTTGGTTATATATATATATATATATATTATTGATTTGTTTGACTCTAAAGCCTTCAATGAAAATGTTTAGTTGTTGTAAACAATGATGCTTGGTTGTGGCATAAGAAATTAGGACATGCTAGTATGCAAATAATCTCTAAATTGAGTAAGCATGATTTAGTTAAAAGATTATCTAAGCTCAAGTATGAGAAAGATTTAGTTTGTGATGCTTGTGTCATGGGTGAGCATTCAAAGTCTTCATTTCATTGCAAGAAAATCATTTCAAAATCTAGACCATTAGAGTTATTACACATGGATTTATTTGGTCCTATGAGCACTTTGAGTCTAAGAGGTAAACCATATTATTTTGTCATTGTAGATGATTACTCTAGATTCACTTGGGTATTTTTTTCTTGCACACAAGAATGAGGCATTTCATGCATTCATGTCATTTAGCAAAAAGATCTAAAATGAAAAAAGGTATGCTATTACTTCCATTGAAAGTGATAGAGTAGGTGAGTTTGAATGTGAGCCATTTGAATCCTGTCATGAGAAGCATGGTATCAGTCATGAATTTTTTATTCCAAGGACCCTACAACTGAATGGTGTTGTTGAAAAAAATAATATGACTCTACAAGAAAAGGCAAGGAAGATGCTTAGTGAGAACAACCTCCCCAAGTATTTTTGCACTGAGGCGGTCAACACCACAAGCTATCTAGTGAATAGGACACACATTCGATCCATACTAAAAAAGACGCCTTATGCATTGTGGAAAGGTAGACATCCCAACATCTCATACTTTCATGCATTTGGATGTACATTTTATGTTCACAATAATGGAAAAGAAGCTTTAGGAAAGTTTGATACAAAATTCGATATGGGAATTTTCCTTGGTCATTCATCCATAAGAAAAGGTTATAGAGTGTTTAACAAAAGGCTCGCGAAGTTTGAAGAGTCATGTTATTTTTGATGAAACTAACAACTCCACTTCTAGAATATTGGATGATGATGATCTAGGCCCAAGTATTGAAGAGAGGTTAACAGATTTAGAGTTGAATGACATAAATGATGAATCAACATGGCAAAGGAAAGATGAGGTGAAAGTTGAGGAACCAAAAGAATTGCCAAGAGAATGGAGATATATAAAGCACAATCTAAAAGACCAAATTATTAGAGATACTTCCAGGGGTGTTTGCACTGGAACTTCAGTTCAACATGCATCAAAATTTGCCTTTATATCTCAAATAGTTCCAAGAACTTGAATGATGCCTTAGAGGATGAATATTGGATTCATTCTATGCAGGAAGAGTTAAGCCAATTCACAAGGAATGAAATGTGGGAGCTAGTTCCTAAACCAAATGGAGTAATGGTTATTGGAACAAAATGGGTGTTTAGAAACAAAAAAGATGAATAAGGAAAGGTACTGAAGAATAAATCTAGAGTTGTTGCACAAGGATATCTACAAGAAGAAGGCATTGATTTTGAAGAATTCTTTGCACCAGTGGCAAGACTTGAAGCAATCAGAATTGTATGTGCTTATGCATGCTTCAAAGACTTCAAATTATTCCAAATGGATATAAAGAGTGCATTCTTAAATAGATACATCAAAGAAGAAGTCTATGTGAAACAACCACCTGGATTTGAAGACCCTCACCATCCAAACCATGTTTTCAAGTTGAAAAAGGACCTTTTATGGTTTAAGGCAATGTCCTAGAGCTTAGTATAAAAGATTAAGCTCCTAGAGAGTCTCATTTAAAAGCGATCAAAAGAATTTTTAGGTACTTGATTGGAACCAATAATATTGGACTTTGGTATCCCAAAAATGATAGCTTTGATCTTGTTGGCTATAGTGATGTGAATCATGCCGGGAGCCAACTTGACAGGAAATGCACATCCGGTATTTATCAATTCTTGGGAAATGCACTTGTGTCTTGGTTTTCAAAGAAGCAAAATTGTGGCATTGTCCACTGTTGAATCTGAATATGTAGCAGCTGGAAGTTGTGTTGCACAAATTTTGTGGATAAAACAACAGCTTATAGATTTTCAAATCCTTCTTTCAAAAATCCCCATCAAGTGTGACAATGCAAGTGCCATCAACATTTCCAAAAATCCTATTCAACATTCTAGGACCAAGCATATTGACATCATGATAAGAACCCGTCCCCTTAACAAGATAGACCCAATTCCTATAAAGAGGAAAGAACCCACAAGATTAAGTTATTAGGACCCAAGATCACTTTAGTAGCCGAACTATTGATTAAAAAAAAGAACAATTGATCAAGATAGAACCTAATGGAATTAAACCCCTTAAACCCTACCTTAAAGATGCAACAAATGATGATCAGTCACTTGATAAGTCAGTTTGTATTCTAATCCAAGAACACTAGAAAGTAAGATCTTTGCCAAGAGCTCCCAAAGAGTATCCATCTCATTCTCCTCCCATTTCTTCCATGTTCCATAGGGTATTTATACCCTTTGTGATTTCTTGACCTGATAAGGACAGAAATCAAAACACATTTGTGATGACCCAAAAACCCTAAGACATCCTACGTAAGTCCAATACACATAAACAATTGCATGTTTATGTTCTCTTGAAGTCCATCTTGCTTCATATGAATATAATCTCCGAACTTGTCTTCAAGGAAAAGACCAACAAAACTTTGCATTGCTTCCTTGACCATCTTTGCTCTTAACCGTGTAATAGGTCTATTTGGAAGTGTCACGTTGTCATCCTTGCCTTCTTTAGCTATGATTGTATCAACATCCGATCTCTGTAGCATAAGTTATGGCCCAAATACTGAACACTGCTCCAACCTACTTCAGCACATGATGTAGTCTCGACCTTTTTTGTTTGTAGCACGTCCACACTTGTATTGAACCAGCCTAAACATGCTTCATCCCACCATACATGATTGATTTCATCCCAAACCATCATAGCTTTGACATATATAAAAAAAATAAGCCAAATATAAGAAAAACATGAATATATCATTATCTACCTGCAATTCCTTCACAAAATTTATAAGAGGATTAAAAGAACAAACAATATCATGAAAACCAACAAAATCAATGTGTTCCACATGCTAAATTGTCTCAAGCTTAATATCTTCACCATTTTCTTGAAAAATCTCCACATCTTCAACTTAAAAACTCTCTTGGATGTTGGATTCTTTTAATGGAAGCACTTTGTCTTCTTTAATTTCTTCAATAATAGGCTTAATATGTAGCTACACATCTCACACAATGTTATCACCATCATCATGTGTCTCATCCACATAAGCAACTTCACCATTCTCAACCTCTATGCTAGTCTCTAATGGTGGTTTAGAATCATCCATAACTTCAAAGCATTCAACATCAGTACTAGACAGCCCTACAAACTCTTCATGCCCTTCATAACCTATCCAATTAGATTCATAAGTAGTTTCCTCAGGTTTGCGAGTTACAACTTCATATTGAACATACTTGTTTGTCTTCAACAGTGGCCTGGAATCATCAATATCATCAAGTTTTACAGGACTACTATCAATAATTCTCATGTTGCCTTCAGATGATGGATTACCCCGTGACTTTTCAGATCTTCGCATATAATCCCTTTTATTATGCTTTGGTGGTCGAACATCATATTCTTCTTCAAACAACGTGATTTTTGATGGTTTTGCCCTTCTTCATGCCATATAATCATCAATCTTAGCACTAAACTTTGTAATTGTGTCTCCTAGAGCCTTGAGCTTTGATTTAAGATCTATGTCTTTGAGATTTTCCTCCACCACATTCATTGTAACAATGTTGTAATTTGGTTAGAAACAAAGAAAACAAAATAGATTTGGACCTCACCACACAATTTCTCATGTGTTTAACACTCAATAATGTAATATCCCTCGTGTTTCACTTAAGATTAATGGCTTTTCAGTGTAATGATCTCATAAATCATCCTTTTACCACTCACTTACACCCTTTATGTCCTTAGAAGAATTAAAACTTAAAGGAACTTCAAGAAACACATAAACTAAGATTAAACAAAGGATAAAGAACTTGATTCAAGAGCCAAGCTCTAATACCAAATGATAAGAACCCTTTCCATTAACAAGATAGACCAAATTCCAATAAAGAGGAAAGAACCCATAAGATTAAGTTATTAGGACTCAAGATTGTTAGTGTAAGCCCTAACCCCAATAAATTGTGTCCATATTATATTTTATATATAAATATTATGGGACATTGTTTTATCTCATTATTATTCATGTGCATGTTTAATTTGATAAAACATTCATCAATAGTGATTTTGCTTAAATTATCAAATATGAGATTTTGATAGTAAAAATCTTGAAGCATAAAGGAATACTATTCTAAATGTCCCTAGTCGATTATTGTCATAAGAGTGACAATAAACCATCACTAGTATGTACTCAGTGATCTGATCATGTTTTACTGGTCATAGGATATGAGATATTAATCAGAGAACATAGAACATGTTCAAGAACAGTGTTTTGGATCGACCCGCTTATGAGAATACTAAATGGTTGAAAGGTCATAAGTATTTCTCATACAATGCTTATGCTAGAATCCATCGACCTGAAATCACTATGGATTCTTGGGTGATTTCTCATATACTTTGACATACATCTAACGTTATTTGTAATGAGTAACAAGTATGTGTATGATTGGGTATGCCATGAATCATGCTAAGGAACATGAGTGAAGTGAAGGGATTGCCACTCTCGAAGAGAGAGAAGATATCACCGACCACTTGATTAGTGAAACTGA